>JAVSBS010014504.1:32018-94828 GCA_033124195.1 Coracias cyanogaster | reverse complement strand
TTCTCTTTAACTTTTTTTTCTCCTCCAAGTGCAACTTTGGGCTGATATCCCAGGAATGTGCTGGTAAAGCTCAACTTCTGGCCTCCTCCTTTCTCCTCCTTTCTTCCCAGGCATTAAAGAGCCAGGCCTTGGGGATGAACTGGTGGGATCTTGCATCCACTGGGATGCTCCACAACATATGAGGCCTCTGGTTTCCAGTGTGATCTCTCTGAAGCTTCCTGCATTAATATTTGATGCTCTTCCTTGGGGTGAACATAAAAAAGAAATGACTACCACCAAAAGAAAAAAAACAACCCAGGTGCTTTTTGTTGTTAGTGGGGAGAGAAGAGAAAGGAGGAGGGGGAAAAAGCTGAAATGCAATCGGTTTTTATGGCTTCCCAGAATGGCGTGGATGTGGGCTGGACGGCAGCGGGTCAAGAGCAGAAGGAGCAGATAGTCCTGTGATCATCTGCCTACTTGCATCTTTTCCTTTCAGGTCATAAATATAAAACCACTACTTGAAAAACAAAAAGCTCGTTAAGCTGTCAGCGAGCTCCCTCTTGGAAGGTCGTAAATGTGTCTCTTAGCAGCTGCTTTCATTGCTGTCTGGACCAGGGTGTAGGCACCAGGTCCCTCATGGGGCTGGAGGGAGGTCACTGCCCGTAGGGACACCAGTAGCTGGTGGGGGGGCCCTGACACCACTAATGAGGGGAGTAGCATCCCACTAGCACAACTTTGAGGCTCCCCATCCATTCTTGACCTGTGTCTTTGTCTTCCATGTGGACTTCGGAGTATCACCTCTAGGTATGATGGTGATCCAGTGGATCTGAAGTAAAACACAAACTCTGCACAGGCTGTCTGCTTGCTGTGTTGGTGCAGAGTTAGGGTCATCTCTGCAGGCCAGGGCCTGCGGGAGCATTGGCTTCTCTTACAAAGCTTCTGCTAAGGTGATGAAAGACGGTACAATATTTGAAGTTAGATTAACTCTTGTGATAATGGTAAGGGGAGCGTAGGGTGAAGGGGAGAGCATCATGGGGCATGATGGAGCATCTCTGTCAAACAATCTCCAAGCACAGTTGAGTTTACGGTTGTGTTGGCAGTGACGACTGGTGGGCCTTGTTGCGTGTCCTGCAGTGGGGCAGGCACCACAGGCAACGACACAGACTCCTGCCTCTGCATCACCTCACTGATTTTATTGCAGACAGCTCGGCTCAGCTCCTTGCAACTTGCTGAGGCGGGTGTTAGAGATGATTCAAACAAACAGCAGGGAGGTGGAGGAGGTGGTGGTGAAGAGCGTCCTGTTGTCTTCTCTTGGGAGATGGTCTACAAAAGAGCACCCAGGAGGGCTGGTTGGTCTTGCGGCTGGTGGTTGACATGAAAGCAGGTTGTTTTGGGATGTCTGTTGTTCTGGTGGGGGTTTTTCCACTGTCTCTGGCTGCGTTACAACTACACAAAACCTTGGGAGATCCTTCCCGTGACCTGGTGAAGAGGTTGGATATGGGGATGGAGAAAGAGGAGATGTAAAGCAGGCACCACTATGACCCATGGACATCAGGCAGCTACTAGTGGGCACAGAAGCGATCCGTCCTGGTGTGGAAAGGATATCAATATTTTATGGCCTGTTTTTCTCCCGGAGAGCTCTTTTGCACGCTGAGAATAAGGACGCCCATCCCTGTGATCTGTTTGTCATTTAGGGCCCCGATGTTTTTTCTCTTGGTTACACCATGTGCTGAAAATGCAACCGCTCTCACATTAGCATCTAATTAGCAGCAGCAGCAGCTTAAAAAACGTGCCTGAAACAGGAGGAGAAAGAAAAGGGCGAGAAATTAAAGATGCAAAAGACCTGTTAGATCATCTGGCCTTTCCTTTGGGATTGTTTCCAGGGTGTTTTGTCCAGTCTTGCTCAAAAGTCTCCAGGGCCCGTTACTGCTTCCCTCAGAGGCCATTTCATTGTGTATTGAGAGAAACCTTATAAATGTAAAAGCTTTATACAATTGAGGTAAAAGAAACAGATTGAGTCATTGTATTGTTCTTTGTAATCAGCTTTGCTTTTCATTAATTTCCTCCCCAAAGCCTTATTTAGGCTGGGAATTTTAAAGAAAAGGCAGGGAAACGGCACGTGTGAGGGATGGTGGGAACAGGCTGCCTGGCTCCGGTGGGTTCCTGTGCATCACCCTCCTCGGCCCGACAGCCTGGATGTGTTCAGACATCTTTAGGAACCTGTTTGGCAGCTCGCTGGGCCAAATTTAGCTGCCGTGTCACACACCGGGGATGGTATGGTGCTTTCACCGCTTCTTGCAATGGGGCCTGGCTCATGTGGGCAGCTGCTTGCTGCTCTAGCCTCATAATTTAGCTATTTTCAAAGGTGACAAGTAATAGCACACACACACAAAAAAAGACTACAAGTGGGCATCAGCTGGTGCAAAGATGACCAAAAATCAAGGAACAGAATAGGGCAGGATTTTGCGGCACTCTTGCTGCTTCGCTGGCTTGGGGTGCTTGGGGACTGGGAGTTGTGCCCTTGGCTGCAGGGTGTGGAGCATGTCCTATGTCTCTGTCCCTGACACATCGGATGCTTTTTGCTAGTGGCGTGTCCTGGGTGAGGCATCTTTAACTAGGTCTCTATATCCTCCAGTGCCCCAGTGTTTTTGCTTTTTTAACCTCACCAGGCTGCTGGATAATTTTTTTCCTTTGAAGTGCCTTGGTTCTTTCCCTTCCCAAACCACTCTTTCCTCCTCTGATGTGTTTGTTTTCCTTTCCTCTTCCCTGGTTTTCGCTCTGACATTTCCATTCTCATTCCCAGCATCTCCCTTTCACTCCCCAAGCCCCCAGCATCTTGTCCTGCCTCTCCAAGGGGAGATGCTCCAAACCCAGGCGGGCTGCCAGCATGGGTGCAAAACACCCCAAAAGAAACATCCTTTTCCTTGCTGCTCTTGCGGGACACTCCAGCCACGAGCACTCTCACCGTCCATCCTCACCGAATCCTCCTCCATGTTGCTGCCCACGTGTACACGATGAGAAATGAGCAGTGGGTACCAGCTGCTGTGCAGCCAGCTGCTGCTTCCTTACCGGCATGGTCCAGCACCAGACCAGCCTTAATCCTTGCTGTGAAAAACGCGAGGAGCTAATCCCAGGCTCTGCTAGAGGAAATGGAAAGTACATCTCTGCCTACATGGGGAAATGCAGAGTAGGTGTTTTGGGGGGAGTTGGGGTTTGCTGTGGTTTTATCTGTGAGCTGGGGGGGATCCAGGGAGACCTTATTGAGGTCATTCGGTGCTTCAAAGGGGCCTATCAGAAAGATGGGGACAGACTTTTCAGCAGGGCCTGTTTGTGACAGGACAAGGGGTGATGGTTTTAAACTAAAGATTTAGACTAGAGAGAAGGAAGACCTTTGTTACACTGAGGGTGATGAGACACTGGCCCAGGTTGCCCAGAGAGGTGGCAGATGCCCCTGCCATCTAATAGCTCTGTGGGGTTGCTGGCATCCCTGTGCCTGGCTCTTTTCTCGCCTCTGAAGCACCCTGTTGGAGAGGGAAGATGTGGGACCGCATCTTTGGCTGGCAGCCATGGGGGAATTCCCCGGTGCGGAGGGCCCCGGCTGGGAGCCTGCTGAGCCGGCTTTCCTCCTGTGCAGCCGGGCTGGAGCCTGCCCAAGCATCAGGCCCTGCAACCTCTCTGGGCTTCCTGGGTCTGTGCATGGGCTGGTGTGTTGGGTGGCTCTTTCTGCAGGGCTTTTGGAGGTGTAAGAGGTGGATATGAGAAACAGAAAGAAGAAAATGCCTCCTGCCACTATGTCTGCTGGGCAGGACCTCCTCTCTCCTGCGGAGAAGGATGTGGGGCATTTCTTGGGGCTGGAAAAGTGCCCTAGTGCCAACTGACCAACCTGTCTCCACCCTGCAGCGCTCTGAGACCTGTACCAGGGTGTCTTGTAATGCTAAGGGCATCTTTTCATACTCTGAGTCCTGCTCAGGAGTGTCCTCAGAGCCTTGTACAGGGGCGTCCTGTGATGCTTGGAGTGTCCTGTGATGCTACAAGTCCTGCACCGTGATGTCCTCTCAGTGCTGACATGCCCCTGGGGCTTTCCTCCCTCTGGCAGAGGGGCTGCCTGTGCCCCACCGTGGTGGTGGGCTGAGATGCCCATGCGTCGCCAGGCACCCATGCAGGAATAGCACAAGGGTTTACTCATTTTACCCAGTGCAGAGTGGGATGGGAAGCTCAGGAATTGCATCACTTGGCAAACAAGCTGAGTGATGGGCGCAGCTTTCCCCAAGGAAAGCTACCCCTTTTGGGGAAAAGAAAGGGGTTTTGGGGGCCCTCATTGATTTGGACCCGCAGGAACAGGTACTCAGAGCTGTGCCAGTGGCTTGCCTTGCAGGATGGCCAGGGCCAGATGTTTCCCAGATGTTACTCACTTCCTGTCTGGTTCCTCCGCATTCAGCTTTTTATGTACTTGTTTGTTTTGGACTACAAACAAAATAAAAAGGGTTTTTATAACCCTGTTCCCATGAGGCTGCAAGTTCAGGATATAATCTGAGGTCTATTCACTATTGTCTTGATCCTTCTCCTTGCCCTCGGTGTCGTCCCCGGGCACGCACAAACTCACACGCTGCTTTTGTTAGAATGGTTTTTTTTCCCATGTGACGTCTCTTTCTCAGCGGACCACTGGGTATTTTGCTTTTCCTTATGACCTCCTCCAGCGCTCAGGGGAGTGGTGGGAATATCCCTGACCAGTTTGGAATGGGGGCAGGTGGTGGAAACGCCGTGTTTCTCAGTCCTAAGCTGCTCCTTGCCCTGGGCTGTACTGGCAGGAGGGTTCTCCTCTACATCTGAGGATGGGGAAACTCATTGCACTGATGGTATCCAGCATCGTAATAGATCAATCGTGCTTGTGCCAGCACCTTGCTGTGCTGAGGGTGTTTGTAGAGGGATGGGGGGGTTACATAGAGGGCAAAATAGCCATGCAGACCACTTTTTTAAAAGAAAAAAAAAAAAAGCATTTGGATTAAAGGTGTTTCTACTTGATCAGGTGAATGTGGGCGTTAGAAAGGAAAAAAAAATTAAAAAGGGGTCAGGAATGGGATTCCATAAGGGAATGCTGTCGGTTTAGGGGTAGGGAGGAGGAAAGAAAAAAAAACGTATCTAAAAGTGTTTTATGTTCTGGCACGTCAGAAAGTCCTGGCAATTGCTGTAACCGGGAGCTGCTACAAATACAGCCATGGAGTTTTCCTCTCCTGGAAAGGACCTGGAGCAGAACTGTTAGTCCTGCTGATCATCGGGCTCTCTGGGTCATCCCCTGTAACACCTGCCGGGCTCATACCCTTCAAAATGTGTATGCTTGGCTCTTTCTGGTCTCCTCTCACTTAATTTATGTTGTATTTTTTTAAATTCCTATTGGGGTTAAGGCCCCTTTTCCTCTTTCTCTTTCTCCTTCCTTCTTAATTGCCTGTTAAATAATTTAAATATTTGGGACTAAAGGGCTTCAATTATCCATTAATTTACATTAGTAATTTATATATCAGGCTGAATGGACACACTGTTAGTGTAATGGGTCCCGGCGGACAGGCAGAATTTCCTGGAAGCACAGCAGTGGCTTGACACCTCCTAGCCTTTATTTCAAGGGCGCGGGAGGGAGCCCGCTGCCCGCACGCTTGCGGGTGGCAAAGATGTCCCCGTCTCCTTGGGAGAGGGTTGCTTGGGTTTTGATGCAACATTTTTAAATGTATTTATATATATATTTTTTTTTTGTTTGGGCTCTTGCAAGCACAGCTCCATGCCGCCTGGGGTAATTCCTGCGCTATGTGGAGTGCACCCAAATATCCCCCTCTGACCTTGGCTGCAAGCAAGGCTGTCCTCTGCAAGTTCTAGCTTATACTTAACACTAGATTTGAGACTAAACTCTGGCTTTAAACTCAACCAGAAGGGCTTGTATCCCTGTGTGGAGCTACATTATATGATTGCTGCTGGTTGGCACTGAGGAACTCTGTTCAGGGCCTCCTGTAGGCACCAAGTGGCTGAACCAGAGGAGCTCTGTGTGCTTCCAGGAAAACTTACCTATCTATGAGCAGGGCGGGAAGGTGCTGAAGGATGTTCAACCCTGTCTGCCACCTCCTTGAGCAGGCTTTTAAAGCCCCAGCTTAAGCCTTACCTATAGACGAGCTGCTTGGCTGGGGTTGAACATATTGCATGATGGTGGGCAAGTCCCTTAGCAAGGACAGGGTTAGTTCAGGAGGCACAGTGCAGGGCAGTGGGGGCTTTCTGAGGCTAAGCCCCTTGGCCACAGGCTAAAGCCATTCATGGATGCCCTGGGGATGCCGGGAAGCAGATCCAGGCTGGTGGGTGGCTGGCCTTAGCCTTAAAGGCCAGTGTCCCCGGAGTGGTGACAGCTGACTCTTCCTTCCTGTCACCCTGCCACAGGACAGGGATGGGACCTATTTCCTCCATTCAGAAATAGAAGCATCCGAAAAACCCCAAATCCCCTAAAAATGGTATGTGGTTGGTTTGAACCCAACCTGGTCACCACCAGCCCTGGCAGCCATGGTGGCCAACTCACAATGCCATGGCATTGCTGGCAGATAGTCCATCCAGGGCAGGAGTTGCCAAGTATCATCAGGATCCATCCCTGAGGGGTGTTGGGCAGCATCTAGACTCTCTGTTCCAGGGGCAGGAGGGAGGCCATTTACTGATTGGGCTCTAGGGAAGAGCAAATTGGAGCCAAGCTCCATCGCTGGGGCACACCGGGGATGTGGGAGCATGGCCCCATGGCCCTGGGCTGGGGGCTCTGCACCAGCCCTGCCTGCCCTCCTGAGCAGAGGTCACTTAATGACTCTGATTACCCACAGCCTGGCCATATTTAAAGCAATTAGCACAAATCACTTATGGAAATGCAGCCGCCTGGGGACAGAGGGGAGAAGAGGGTGAGGCTGGGGGGCACTGATGCTTTTTTTACCTCCTGTTTCTGTGTGCTGCATGCTTGGTGCTCAGTATGCGTGATCCTTTGCCCCTGGAGACCTTTCTGGATCACCTCTGGTCCCTCTCTCTTGCTGCACATCCCTCGGAGATGCCTCTGAGCTCTGCAAGAGCTGTTTCACTGCTCACCCAGCTCGGGCTGTGCCTTGGGTGTCCTGCATCCATCCGAGCTATGCTCTCATTTTTGGAGGTTGGAGATGCTCAGCGTGTTTGTCACCATAAAGTCTATGGATTCAGCGTCCCAAACGTCATTTAATTTGGTAATGTTGTACCTTGCTAGGAAGCGTCCTTTTGTTTTAGGGCAATTTTTATTGATACCTTTGAGTTCTCTAGCACCAAGTGAGAAGGAAGAGAGGGGAAGGCGTGGGAGGGACCGTGACTTGCATGTCAGTGTATCCCTACGTGTAAGTCCATACAGGTCGCAGCATCGGCGGGGATACTGCCATGTGGAACAGCAAGGGCCCCAAAATCCAGGGCATTTCCAGCTCTGGTGCCAAGTGGTACCCATGGGAGGGGAGGATGGAGGCTGGTCCACCTGGGAGTTGGGGTTTGGACTGTGGAGCAGAGTAGGACTACGCATGCCGGAGGACAAAGGGAGGAAAGAGAAACTCAGCAGTGTGGGAACATGGACTGTGTCCAGAGAAGAAAAGGTGGAAATTCCCGGTGGTGAGAAAGGAAGAAATCGACTGTGGCGGCTCAGGGTCCCATAGTGTTGAAGTGCCAGGGAGTGCAGGAGGGGAGGAGGGTGCCAGACAACATTAGGAAGCTCCTGAAGGTTTCCCACCTTACAATCAATGGGAATGGGAGCAGGAGGGAAAAGGCTTTGTTTTTTTGTAAGGTTTTCCTTCCACTGGAAGGCAGCAATGCCAAGTGAAGGCAGGTACCCAAAATAGGCACCCTCAAGAAAAACCCCCCAAACCCTCCCAGCTTTAATAAAATCTCAGGTTTTTTTGCTCTCTCTAAAAGCAGGTGTGAAGTGCTAGGAGCCCAGCTGGCTTCGGGGTTTAGTGGGGAGGGAGTCAAACTAATCAAGGTAATTGCTAAATTCCTTTTGCAGCTGGCTGGAGACCTCTCTGGGTGCTGTGATGGGGAAGCCGGGCTCTGGTCTTGGGGTCCTGCTCCCCTCCCTGCCTGCTCCTGGCTGCAGGGATTAAGCAATAACGGAGGCGAAGGGCTGGGGAAGCCTTGTCCTCTAAGCTAGTCTCACTGATTGTTTGGGGTTTTATTCTTTAATAGGGATATTGCTGAAAGAGGGTGGAGGGAAAAGTCTTAATATTTGATATTCAACATCAGCAGGGATTATTTTTTTTTTTTCTTAAATCTTTTTCTATCCCTGTTCTCCCCCTCCCCCCTTTTCTTCCTTCTGTTTGTCCGTTATCGTTGTGGTAAAATGAGAAGGGAAGAAAAGGGCAGAGAAAGGACGATGAAAAGCAAAATATTTCCAGCCTTCATTTGTGGTGGTTGTTTTGGTCTTTTTTTTTTTTAATCGTAGCAACAAATCTGAAAGATTAAGGGCAACTTTAAAGACTCTTTAATAAAGGGACCTTAATCAGCCACTCTTGTGATGTTCCTCCTCCAGTTGAATTAATGGGGAATTTGGGGCATCAAATGGACCTTTTCTTTTGTTGGGTTTTTTTTTATGATTAAAAAATAATGCCGTGATGAAAATGATTTAAAATCAGTACAGCATTGTACTGAGCACCTTCCTCTATGGAATTTGAATGCCCGACGGTGTGGAAGATGACCCCGGCCGGTGGGTCTGGCATAGGGAATGGGTGCTGGGGGTACCGGAGAGCGGGTGCTGCTCCCATCCCACGCCTGCCGCCGAGTGAGCTGTGGGAGAAGAGTGGGAAAAGCATCGGGAAAAGTAGGGCAGCGTCTGGCGAGGGGCCTGCGGAGAGGCTGGCTGGAGGCGGTGGGGAGCATCCTTCCAGCCAGCTTTGGCTTCCCGGGGCTTGCGGGAGCTGCTGGGGAGGAGAGAGTGGGTGAGAAAGACAAAAATGAAGGGGGGGGAAAAAAGCTTTCTCTTTTCGCACTGTTCTTCCCTTCTTTGCAGCCAGCTGCCTAAACTTTTTGCTTTACCTCGTGGGGCTGGTGCCATCCCTTACCAGCTCACAGCAGCTTTGTTGGGGTGAGCCATGCGCAGCGCTCCTCTGGAGTTTTGGCGCAGAAGTGCCACCCAGGGCCATCAAACCTTAAGAGCCACTTTTAGAGGGCATGGGCAGGCTGTCCCCCCTCAGTATTAACCATCTGGATGCTCAGAGGGTGAAGCCTGCTCCCCTCTGGCTAGTGGTCCCCATGTGGTGTGCGTGTCTGGGATGCTTGCAGCTGGAATGCTGGGCAGGCAGCGGAGCATCCTCCTCTTCCTGAGGAGCACCAGGCACTTTAAAGTTGCTTTTTGTGCCCAAAGCCAAGTTGGTCGCCTCCAGATCTGCACGTTGAGGGGGGGTAAAAAAAAAAAAAAAACAAAACCACTGCAAAACAGCCGCCTGAAAATTGCACTCTCAAGGGGAATGCTGGGGAATTTACATTTTTAAATATGGATGTAATTTGGGTGAAGGGGAAATCGCTTTCTGTCTGCGAAAGCAGCAACTTTCTTTCTCATGGAGTTAGCATTTTAAAACTGCATTGCTCATTTCAATAGGAGATGCCTGGTTTTTTGTTTTTTGTTTTGTTTTTTTTTTTTCCCCAGGGAGAGATTGCATCTTGCACTTGATTTACTGCAGTTTGAATGATAATTAATAATTCCTAGGACTTCCTGGCGCTAACCGGGGCAACAAGTCCCTGTTTGTTCCTTGTTTTCTTTTCCCTTCTCTCTTTTCTTGTTGAAATTACCATTCTTTTCACAACAGAAACACAGTGCATGCTGTACATGTGAATAAACAGCATATTACCGCATTATTCGCTGCTGGCTTTTTTTCCTTTAATGAGCCAAAGCAAATAAATAAAAGTTCATATAGTTATTATATCCATTAAAAATAACCCTGTACTCAGTAAACAGAACAAACTATACAAGAGTACCGTGACAATAGAATTAAAATAGCACAAAGAAAAGTGTCCATGCCCATAACAAGAACCAGCGCTAGATGAAATTTGGAGATAGTTTTCAAACATAACTGCTTCCCTGAAGGAAATGTATAAAATAGCACAAAAGAAGGGAGCACAATAGAGTGTAATGGGGATTTGCCACACAATTCCTCCTCCTTTTTTCTTTCTTTTTTTTTTTTTTTTAAATTTTAAAATCATTCTACTTTCCGTGGGTATTTATGGGGATTCGTGAGGCTCACAGCTCCGCTCTGGTAAAGCCAGAAATAAAGAACAATTTACTCCAATCTGCCTGCGCCGTGTTATAAATCTATATAATGAAAAATGAAGAGGTTCGTACCATAAGGGATCTCAGCTGTTTACACTTCTCAGGAGGCTTCGCCTTTGATTATCATAATCATAAAGATAAACAAAAGAGTAGTAGCTCCATAAATACTCCAGCATAATACATAATCAACAAGATAAATCTCTCTCCTCTGAACTCTCAGCAAGGGGAGTTGCTGCCAGAGCCTGGGGGTTTCTCCTCCAGGGGTGGCGATGGTTGGAGTTTGGGTTGGACCCTCTCACCCGTGCCTTGTGTTGGTGGTGGGACATCCTCTATGACAGCACCCTGCTTTTAGTTTTCCTCTCAGGCTGCTTTGCAAAAGCCTGACCTGGGGATGTAGCTGAAGAGGTGGTTTATTTCTTATTTTTTCAGTCAGATGAAGTGTGTTTTGATCGATAAGGCCCTTGCATGCAAAAACATCCTTGGTGCTGCCCAGCTCCTTCCCACCCTTTTCTCAGCACATGATTTCTCTGGGTTGTTCCCAGCTCCCCCCCACCCCATCCAGACCCGGTTTAATAAAGGTGCGCAGCGAGGGAGGCCGGCTGCAGGCTTTTCATTTGGCTGGGAGAGGAATCTGCTTATTTTTTTTTTATCCAAGGGTGTAATTAGGGCTGGCTGGATGCACCCCTTCATTACCCATGCTGGGGAGGAATGCTCTCTAATTATAATGTTTGCCTGCTGCTGGGCTGGGGGAACTGCTTAACCCATCTGAGATGCCAGTGCAAAATGTCCATCTGTCCTAGTGTCCATCTGCCCTGGGCTGGATGGGCTCCAGAGGTGATGGGATAGAGGGACGGGGCTTGTGGCTGGATTTACCCTAGGTTTGGGGATGCAAAGGGACTGTGAGACTCCTGGAAGAGGGCAATCGATGGAGGAAAATGAGACGGATTGTCGGGCAGAGATGCTTTGGGGAAAAGGTTAAGTGGTTCTTTCTAAATTTAGTTATTAATAAAAGGCTGGTGTGGATAGAGAGGCTCTTTTGTGTTGCATCAAGGGGGACAAGGGAGTTTGCAGCCTGCAGTGTGGTTGGGAGCTGTGTGTCAGTCTGTCTGTGCTGCCTCTGACTCCTGCTGCTCCATACAGGGGTTTTATTCTCCAAGTGCAGCCAGACTTGAAGGTGTTTCTCCAGCTGGTGCAAGGGGTGGGCTCCACTTTTTTGGGGGGTGGAGAGAAAGATCTTACAAATGACAGAATCATAGAATGGCTTGCGTTGGAAAGGACGTTAAAGATTTTCTAGTTCCAATCCAAATGCTTGGCCCTGAGGTGGAGCAACATCTCCTGAGGACCTCAGCACACCACTGGTAGTGAGGGTTGAACACATGTCGAGTGTTGTGCTTTTGTGGTCCAGCCTTTGCTGAGCTACTGTCGTGTGTGCTTCAGGGAGGTGTCAGATGCCACGGGGGTGGGCACCCCATGAGCATGTTAAGGGCTGGACATCTCTGTGGCTTTTTGACCATAATCCAACCTTGCTCTGGGCTGGAGATGAGATGCTGAGTACCAGTGTTTTTTCTTGCTACCCCCATGCTCAGTTTTTTGTCCTCTGCGGCAGTTTGGGTCTGTCCTCCCGCAGAGGGAAACGTTAATGAGTGCTATGAGTTAATGAGGCCGAGGGGTTACATCAGCAAGCTGTAGCCCTTGGGATGGCAGTGCCGAGGGCCTGTTACATCCCCTGCATCTCACTTTCGTCAGAACTTCTCAGCTTGTGTCTGAATCTGCTTTAAACAATTCAGAGGGTTTCGAAGGCAAGAGATTTTGCAGGCTCTGGGCAAGAAAGCAGCAGGGAGAGAACTGGGGAGGAAGCTCCGCTCAGTGCAAGTGGCTTCAAGTCTTCCAAACCCATCCTCAATGACACCCTTTCTTTTGGGTCATCCTTTCTGAAACCCTGCTTTGCCTCTGATAGGATGCATCCCCAGAGAATGGGTGGTGGGTCATGGCCTTGCACAGCATCACTCAGCCTCAGAGAGACTTTGCTTTAGAAGATGCTATGAGCTGCCACAACCTCCTTGGCAATGGGACTTCATATTGGGGTGCTTGGGTAAGGAGGCTCTACAGAGGGATCTGGACAAGCTGGATTGATGGGGTGAGGTCAGTGGGATGAGGTTCAACAAGGTCAAGTGCTAGGTCCTACACTTGGGTCACAACAACTCCCTGCAATGCTCCAGGCTTGGGGAAGAGTGGCTGGAAAGTGCCTGGTGGAAAAGAACATGGGGGTGTTGGTTGACAGCCAGCTGAAGATGAGCCAGTGTGCCCAGGTGGCCAAGAAGGCCACCAGCATCCTGGCTTGGATCAGCACTCGTGTGGCCAGCAGGACTAGGGCAGGGATTGTCCCTCTGGACCTGGCCGTGGGGAGGCCACACCTTGAATCCTGGGTTCAGTTTTGGGTCCTTCACTCCAAGAAGGACATTGAGAGGGTGGGGCACATTCAGTGGGGATGTCCTTGGTCTTGCAGGCATTCTGGCATGGGAGTGAGCCACTCCATGGCTCCAGCATCACTATTTGCTGGAGTTCAAGTGGCAACAGCACTAATCCTTAAATGAGTCTGTTCATACATTTTCCCCAGAGGCAGTAGGAGGGGTGATTTGGGGTGGGGGGAGATCCCTCCTTCAGCTTTTCAGACATCTCAAGCCAAGCTGGTGGCTGGATCATCCCCACCAGCTTGGTCTCTGGAGCCAGAGCCATCCCCCTCCTCACTGGGGGATTGGGAAGGCAGGCAGCTCTCCACCAGTACTGGAGATAAGCTGTCTTTTTTTAAATTTTATTTTATTTTTTCATTTCTACAGGAGGCTTTCTACCTGCCTGGGAGTCGGGAATGGTTTTAACCATTGCCTCTCAGGTCTTAGCATGAAATAATGCTCCCCCCAAGGCAGGCGTGAATAGGGGGAGATGGAGACAGAAGGGGTTAAGTGCCCACCACCACTGAGATTTAGCCAGAGAAACCCAGCTAGAGAAACCCAGGCTTAATCCTTACATCGAATTCCTGGGGAGGGATGCAGGAGGGATGCCTGGCCGTGGGTGATGGGCACCCAGCTTCGCTGCTGCTAATACTCCTGTAATCTTCCAAATATTTGGAGGGATAACAATTGCAGGAGAGAGGATTTTAACGCTTTCCTGTGGAGGTTTGCTCGGCCCTTGCTGCAAGGGGAATTGCTTTCTGGGCTGGACATCCCCTGTGCTGTGTGTTTTGGGGTGATGGAATGGGGGTTAACGGTTGACCCTGGCTCCGGTGCTGCTCCCTGTGCAGGCTGGTGGTATTGGTTGGTTGAGGGTCATTGATCTTTGACCAAGTTGCAAAACCGCTGGCTGCAAACATCTGCAAGTCATCCCCTGGGGAACAGATGCTGCGGATAATCCAGCTCAAGCCCAGCAGATTAAAATGTGTGATGAAGGATAGAGGAGAGGAGGCTGGAGACGAAAGGCATCATTGGTGCCCGTTGCCCTTCTCCCTTTTTTGTCTCGCTGTTCCTACCGCCGTCATCCTCAGGGCTTCAGGGTTTGGTCCTGAGGGTCAGGCCCTGGAGCTGCTCCCTCTTTTCTTTTCCTCTCCCGAATACAGACATAGTGCTGAAGCCAGTATTCCAGCCCATCCTGTAGCACGTTTCACCACAGCACCCAACCGCGTGCCCCAAGTAGTGTGAGACTGTGGGATGGCGACAGCCTGGGGCTTCCAAAAAAAAAACCCCAAAAGGGAGCTGGGAAACAGGCACCCACCTCCAGCGGGAAGGAGGGAAGCTGGCAGATGGGAAGGGAACCCCCTGTAGATGTCTGCCAGGGAGATGGTGATTACAGTTAGTGTAGTGCGCTCTCAAATATTTATTAGTGTGTCGCTGCTGGGAGTTTTATTGCTTGTCTGATTGCAGTACTGGAAATCCCGCCTGCGCCAGGCTCCTTCCCTGGCTCCGCATGCTAAAGTCTCTCGGATGTGCTGCTCCTGCGATCAGTGGGCCAAATTGTCACCTCAGGTGGGATCAGAGCAGTGCTGGGTAGAGCAGAAGTGGCCTCCGTGCAGGTTAAAGGATCTGTTCCCAAGGGTGATGCTTATGGTCAGCTCCTTGCAAGCACCCATGTGAATGTCCCAGTGTGTACCCCCCAACCTGAGGTTAGCTGCCCAGCCTGGAGAAGCCAGAGACCTGCTTTTTGCAAGGTTTCTTTACATATATAATGGAACCCCAATAAAATATTATGCAAGACAGTTGTAGGGGAAGGTTGTCCTAGCAGAGGATACCCCACCTTTATGGGGCCATTTATCCCTGTCCTTATCAAGATGGAGCAGACCAAACCCTTTCCCAAGCCTCTCCATCCTCTGCTCTTTTAATCCTGGCACTGACAGCACCTTGTCCTGGCTGTGCTGGACCTATTTGCCCCTTGTCCTATGGGGAAAGAACCACATGGAGATGATAGTGTACCTCTGGGAAGGTGCTTGTTGGGTTGGTTTTTTTTGGTTTTTTTTTTTCAGTTGCTGGTGGATAGTCAGAACTACTGGGAGCATTTTTTTGGGGGGCCCCTCCATGAGTGTTAGCAGAGCCAGAGTTTTCCCATGCAGCGGGTGGCTGGTGTCGGAAAGGGAGATGAAAGCCAGGGTTGATGGCTTATGATAAATGTGCCCAGCATGATTCTCCTCCCTTTTCTCATCCAAAGACCCTGTTGTTCCTCTGCCTGAATTCTTCCCCAGCACATTTAAATACTGGTGGCAGTATCGTGCTGGAGCCAAGTGCCCTGCCCAGCCGCAAGTACTTTTCTTCAACTGTGTAGGGCAGACTTCTGGATGGAGAAATCAGTCCCCTCCTTGCTTTGCTCCCCTCCATGAGCAGGCAGGAGTCTGGGGGAGCTGTGGGGTTGGGCCCTGGTTTTGAGTCTGCCATGAAAAATCCACCATCTTTTTCCCCATCTCTTCTTAGAGGTGCTTTTTTGGCCTTAGATCTCTCTTGGCCAGAAATAAAAGATCTCTCAGCTGTTGCGAGTTTGCAGGATTTGAACTTTCCCAGCAGCCAGGATGCTCCTAGCTTTAAAGGTTTGGGGTTTTTGGATTGAATCTTTAAACTGAGAACTAGCTGCTGAAAGCGGATGCTGGATCTAGTCAGGGCTGGGGAGATCATCCTATTCCATCACCCTCATCCCCAAATCCATGTGCTCCCTGGGAGAAGAAACCTGAAGTGTTGAGCTTGAAACCCACAGCAGATTTGGGCAGACTCCCTCTCAGGGTAGGAGGCTGGATGAGACCCATCGATGAGGAGTTCTGCAGATTTTTGGTACTGCTGGCAGTGTTTCAGCCCTGAACCATGTGCTGCGGGACTGAGGTGGCTCCCACCGCAGCCCAGAGCATCACCCATCCCGGTGCAGATGATCACAGATGAGTCACAAATCTGCAATCTTTGTCTTCTTTGGACAGTGACTCATCCCCTCCCCACTCCCAAATTCTCTTGGGTGACCAGAAATCTCATTTAGCATCACCAGAGTGGTGGTGGGGTGGGAGAAAAATGTGTCTTTGGTGGTGGTTGATGGAGGGGGACGTCTTCTTGCCCACGGTTTAGGATCAGGGGGCTTGGATCAGGGGACATGTGTGCTTTGAGGTGTCACCTTGCCATAGGCAAGCTCCAGAGGGGAAGGTCCTTCTGAAAATTGGCTTCTTCAGGGACATTGGGTCTTTGTGGGTCAGACTGATGGTGCTGGGCAGGCTGCAGGATTCATGACCTGCATCTTGGGGTGTTACACCTGGCTTGGGCAGGAAAAGAAATAGGAACAAAGGAAAGAAATAAGAAAGCAGCCAGCTTAGATAAAGAAGAAAAACTTAATGGGGAGCTTCAGGCCAGCATTATGGCCAGGGATAGTGTATCTTGGAGTTATCTCTACCACTGCTCTCCAGACTAATGGGCTTCCAATGTTTACATTCCTGATAGCAAGCCTGCTTTCTAAACCCACCTGCCCCTAGAGATGTAAGAACAAAGCCCAGGAGCTACCCCTGACCCAGGGATGGGTGGTGAGCAAGCCCTGTCCCCCCTGCCCCGGGCATCACACCAGGGGTTTTTGGAGGCTGCTTTGCAGCATGTGCTACCTGTGCCCATTCCCAGCCGCTGAGCTTGGGTCTGACTTTGCAGGCTGTGCTGTAGGGATGCAGAGAGCCCTCTGCTCTGGTGAGGCCACATCTGGAGCATTGTGTCCAGTTCTGGGCTCCCCAGTTCAAGAGAGACAAGAAACTACTGGACAGAGTCCAGCAGAGGCCACAAAGATGCTGAGGGGACTGGAGCATCTCTGTGATGAGGAAAGGCTGAGAGACCTGGGGGTGTTCAGCCTGGAGAAGGTTGGATGAGATGATTTCCAGAGGTTCCTTCCAGCCCTTGCCATTCTCTGGGATTCTGTGCGGTTCTTTTTCTCCAGCTGATTAAATGCATCACAAAGATGTCCACAAACTACATGCAAAGTGCTCTGAATCTCTGAGAAGTTTAAAATACAGTTTAAGGCCAAAAATATCATAACTATGGAAGGAAAACTATAAATGCACTTTAGTGAAAAAACGCCCACTGCTAAAGTCTCTTTTCCAGGGAGGTACAAGTACAGGTCTGTGTTTTGGAAGAAATAAAAGCAGAGAGCATAAATTACAAGCACCCATCACAGGGAATCACTGTAAGATGCCTGACACCTTGACACTGGGCAGTTAGGAGCCCAGGGGTGGAGAGCAGCCCTGCGAGGACCACAGTGTGCTGTAACCACACTCATTTCCGTGCTCATACAACCGGACGTTAAGTGTGCGGAGAAACTAACACTGCAAAGCCAATGCCATCTTCATTTTAAATCAGATATCAGATACCTGGTGACTTCAATCCATGAGTGAAAGTTATGATAGCCAAGTATCACATTAAAGTGCTACTGGAAGCCACTTCTGTTAGAGTGGTTCTTAGACCTCAGGCTGCCTTGGGCAAGAAGAACCTCTAGGTATCTTGAGTGTGTTAAAATATCCCATGAACAAAATAAAAGTGACCCGTCCTAATTTATTTACAGCTCTGATATGTTGAGGACTAACTTGATACAAATAATTACTCTTTACTGCAAACAAGTCTGGAAACCTCTCATGTTCTTGTTACGGTGGATGTTCTCAGCATTATGGACTGGGCACTCGCAGCAACACTTGCCATCAGCCTAGCCTGGGGCACTCACAGCACCAGAGTATGCCGGTCACAACGGTCTACCTGATAAATGATGCTTTCTGGACTCACCATGTTGCTGGGGTGTAGAGCTAAATAAAAGGCTAGCTACAAGGTGGCAGAAAGACCCACCTTGGCAATACCATCGATCTTTTAGAATAACCAAAATGGTGACTCCTCCTAGGAGTTTTTTTGCTGATTTTGCAACCATCCAGGGTCGCTAACACTCTTAGCTACAATCCCTAGTGTGGTGGAAACCGAACGAATCAACTGAGGGCTTGATTGTATGTTATTTCTCTTGTGTTTCTCTGAGAGATGGGGTCACTAGGAGAAATTGGGCACAAGGCTAAGAAACACCACTGGCCATGCGATGGGGTCAGCTGCACCTTGCTGTATCTCCAGTATCTCCAGAGCAGCCTCCACTTTTTCTCCCATACCTTTACAAGGTGTTGAAATGGAAGGCGGGCTCTCGGCAGTGATGTAACAGAAGCAGGACCTCAGCGGAGAAGGAAGGCTCTAGAAATCCACACTGTCACTTAGGCTGATTTGCCAGATGAAGGAACTGACAGCATTGACAAGAATATATTAACACAGTATTTGTAGCATGTGAACGTGGTTGCTGAACAGGAGGTTCTCAGCTCAGAGCTGTAATGCTCCATCTTCACATGCCATATGGCTTCACAGCTCCGCATTAACAGGGGCATGTTTCTCGGCGCACATCTGCTTATGTGCATTACTGAATCATTAGAAGTAAAAGAATTAATCAGAGCAGCACATATTCTGCATTATAAAGAGGCAGAAAGATGGGCTAGAAGGCAGGTTGCACAAAACACCTACTTTTTTTTAAAAATACCCGAAGTCTACCAACTTGAATGGAGCATCTTCCTCTGATTCTTTCTGTTGGTGACTCTGAGGAATGGTACCCAGCCCTGAGACTGTGTAAGTGCCCTAAGCCCCAACCATCCTTAGATACCAAGATGAAGATACCAAGAAAAAGGATACCACAAGCTGGGAGGGAGAAGAATCAGGTGGGGTTTGCTGCTGAAAATGCCTCACCATCAAAGCAGTTCATGTCAATGACTCCTTGGCTCATCTAGCTGATAAGGTGGTGGCTGCTTTGCCTCATGGGGCTCCTGCCACATCCCTCTGGACCTGGACCACATCCCACTGTTAAGCTTGGCCAGAGGCACAGCTGCCTGCCTCTATGCTGAAGTTGTTTCCCATGTCACTAGAATTGTCAGGCCAAAGATTGATGAAGGGAGAGAGGGTTGACTGTTATTGTGATATTTTACTACAGAAGCACTGATACTACAACACATGAAATTTAATCAGAAACAACTCAGTGATTAAGCCCTGACAGGCCATCAGAGAGTGCTGGAAATACCACCTGGAGGAGCTTTTCAAAGGGCTAATCCCACTTTAAACTACCACTATTTGCCCTTCACCAAGCTCACTGTACAGGATTTCCTTCACAGATTTCAAGACAGAAGACAGATGAAGTAAGAGATGGGCAAAGCTGCCCTCTGATTCTCTGGAGATGTGCTGGGTGGGACACAGGAATGAGGCTTGCGTTGAGTTTCCATCTGGGAGCAGCATCTGCCACCTTGCTGTGTTCAGGGTAGAAGGACACAGAGACCTGACCGGAAGGAACCCTAGTGGTAAGTCAGGAGACAGGACTCGTTGGTGCACAAAGGAGTGATGTGATTCAGGGACCTCAGTTAGGCACTGGCATTGTAGGTGATATGGGAAAGGGAAGCTCAGAGAATGCCGGTATCCCCTTAGGACAACAGCCATCCCATCACACAGCACAGTAACGGGGTGGACAGTGCAAGCACCAGGTTACAGGATCAACAAATGCCTTCCTCATAACTTTTAAAGCATTAAAAGGTATATGATGATCAACATGGAATAGGAAACAAATAAAAATGTAAACAAAACAGAACGTCCTAAGACTAAGCATGCTCCAGAAGAGCACAGCAGGTCCTCTCCCAGCTCCAGCTAGATGCTAAGAGGCACAGATGAGCACAGACACAGCTCTGTGGGGACCAAGGGCCTCACTGTCCTGTCCCACATGGCACCCCTATAGCTCCCACGCACCTGGCTGTAGTGACCCACCTCCTAACCCTGACTCACCTCCTGGTTCCTGTTCTATCCCAGTCTTCACCCTGGAAAGCAAGACCCTAGTGGAAGTCCAGCTCTAAAGGTGCTAAGCTCTCAAATCCATGTATGAGAAGAAACCATCAAAAATGGGGAGAGAATGTTTGTGACAAGGGAAGGCTGAGAGCCCTGGAGGTTCAGGGCTCTCCTGGTTCAGCCTGGAGAAGAGAAGGCTCAGAGGGGATCTGATCAATGCTCATCAATATCTAAAGGGCAGGAGGCAAGAGGATGGGGCCAGACTCTTCTCAGTGATGCCCACTGACAGGACAAGGGGCAACCTGCACAAACTAGAACACAGGAGGTTCCATCTGAATGTAAGGAGAAATTTCTTTCCTGTGAGGGTGCCAGAGCCTGGACCAGGCAGCCCCAACAGGTTGTGGAGTCTCCTTCTCTGGAGAGATTCCAAATCCACCTGAACACGACTCTGTGCAACCTGCTTTGGGTGACCTTGATTTAGCAGGGGGGTTGGATAAGACGATCCCCAGAGGTTCCTTCCATTCCCTACCACGCTGGGATTCTGTGAGACATTATACAGTTTTGGAGCAGACCCAGAGCAGCTTTGGCCAGAGCTGTGGGGAGGTGAGACAGAGAGAAGAGAGATACATGAGAGCCCTGTGGAAAGCATTTGCTGTGTGAGCAATGCTGGACAAATCACCGCTTCATTTGCTGAAAATCATATCGGGACAATCAACTGAAGGGAAATTCAAAATCCATCCGTGGATGAAAGGATATAAACCATGACATATTTCACAAAGAAAACTGTGAAAACTTAGCTGAAAACTGGGTTACAGCACAGATCCTAAAGTTAAAACGTACATGCCACTGAACTTCTCCCGTGTGTATTTTTGTACTTAAACAAAGAAGTTTTGTTTATACAAAGAAGTTTAACAACTAACCTTCAAGCAGAGAAATATATATACCTCTATATTGGAAAGAACTCTGGCCTTACACATCAATTTCAAACAAATTAACTGATTTCATGATTTTCCTTGGTACTGTATGTTCTTACCAGACAGCACGATATGTGCAACGATTTGCGTGGGGAGAATACTAAAATGCAAATATTTATCTAATTAGCTTTAGAGAGAAAAAAAACCCCGACTGATGTAATATTAAAACAATTTACTTGAGTCTCAGCTCAAGAGCTGCTCGTCTTAAAAACACGACGCACTGGACTGAGATTAAAAAATAGGGCAGACTATAAAATGTTGTTACTACAAGGCATTTTACACCGAAGATGTAAACAACCCCAGTACCTGGCCTGAGTGGTAATTTATCACAAATTATGTATCTTTGAGGAGCATTTGGGAGAGTATGATATATAGACAACTGTGGAAAAAAAAGGAAAACAACCACCCCAAAAGCTCAGAGGAGAATCATGGTCTACAATTTGCAAATTCTGAAAACCGGAGTTTGACCTGATTTGATTCTCTAAGAGAAGAGACTTTATTTTTCCAACAATGTTGACTGTGCTGGGCTGTCCTGATTAACTGTTTGTTTATTACTAAGTGTTGTTTAACTTCAAAAAGAAAGATCTGCTCAGTTATCCAAAGCAAACACAATACTTCTCCGTGACAGCTACTAGAGAAAAAAATACCAGTTTGGAAAAGTTGAAGTAGAAACTTTATCTCAGGAATTTTTTTTCTCCTCTCTTTTTTTTTTCCACTTTAAACAAATATATACACAATAAAAAAAAACCAAAGCAAAGCAAATTCAGCTCATTATTCTTAATATACACACTACTGGTACCACTTCACAGAATCACAGAATGTTAGGGATTGGAAGGGACCTCAAAAGATCATCTAGTCCAATCCACCCGCCGGAGCAGAATCACTTCACACACCGCAGCATTTGGCAAAGTTTTTCTTCTTCCTGCTCACATTATTGACCTCAGTTTCTGCCCCCAAGTACATCAGAGACTCCTGCCCCCTCTCCAGGGGCTGTGCTGCCATGGTTGAAGGCCATGCTGGCTGGTCCCTGCGGGAAAGCATGCAGTGCATCACATTTGTCTCTCAGTCATGAGGACAACCACCCAGATATCGTGACAAACTCTGGTCTACCTTCACGTCATATAGATTTACAATTCTGTAAAAATTCAAATGGAGGCAAAAAAAAAAAAAATCACAGAAATCCTCAGTTGCTCCTGCCCTGCTCTCCTTTGTGTTAATAAAAATTTAAAAAGCAGTATTTTAACAGACCACTATTTTAATCCAAAACTTATCACCAAAGTTAAAATGCCAAACAATTTCTGTAAGGACCTTACTTGAAGTACAGTTTAGTAAAGGGGTCTTCTGAGCCTCAGGATCATAACATCACTCAGCTCCAGCCAAAGCTTTAGGAGCAGGATATAACAACTGGGTAGATTTACCCATTAGTCCTATGAATTATATTTAAAGCGACCTTTTCTTTCTTTTCTCTCTTGCAGAAACTAATGAGTATTCCCGCCCATCAACCCCCACACACCCACTCCCATTTAAAAAGGAGCTGAATGAAACCTTTCAGGAATACAAAAATCTCAGGTATGAGGGGTTTTATCCAATTAATGCCCCTGCCTCGCTATCACTTCCCTGACATTGTTTCACTTAGCTCAGCCTCTATACCATCAAAAGGACTTCCCAAGCTCTGTAATTAAATTTTAGTTCTATGAAGAAAGAGAAGAGGAGGGGGTGAAAAACCTATATGCAGGTATCTCCCGTGGCCTACCACGTACAGTCAAAACTGCATTGATCTGCATGGCCCGTGTTCTCTACATCAGATTTCTAGCACTGTTTCTAGACATCAAAGAATCCTGATTTTGCAAAATTATGAGAAAAATGCTTTAGTAGATCTCTTTGGTAGCTAAGTTGTAAGGGGGGAAAAAATGGTGGCATTTTTCAAAATGGTGGAATTCTAAAAAATGGTGGAATTTTTACTGCAAGGAAAAAAAAAAGCAACCCAAACCCCACCACTGTTGGTTTTACCGTGGCTATTCTGAAAAAAAAAAAAGTAGCTTTGTGGGGAAGAAGAGAAACCATGTTTTGGGACCTTTTTTTGAAAAATATCTATACGCACAGGTAGGTTACGGAGTTGATGTGCAAAGCCATGACCTGCCAGCCAGGACACTGCTCGGGGGGGAAGTCAGAGACGTGTTGCAAAGAAGGGAGCATCAGCACGCTGAACATGAAGCAGCACACCCATTTGTTTGAGATTCTTGGATCATAAGTAGGAACCTCATGCTTCTGCACACTTTCTTTTGTTTGCCTTCAGGCAACCTTTAGGGAGAAAAAGCACTCTCTGAAGTTATCAGAATAGGAAAGGGCTATGGATTAGGAGGCAGGGTGTGAAAGCTGCCGGGACAGCCAGGGATAACTACATCTAAATCCCATTTGTGCAATGAGGAGAGAACCAAGCCAGCTGAGGAGGGCAAAGAAAATCGTCCCCTGGATCAAATGCGATGCGGGTCCTGACACCCTTGCCAAATCTGCCCTTTGGCTTATGGAGCAGCTTGGCTGGAGGCAGACAGTGGAGATTTTGGCGAGTCCTCTGGTCATGCAGCCGCAGCGCCAAATGACTCAGGCTTTGCCCTGCCTGTGATCCGTTTGCTTATTTGCCATTTCTGGTTTCACCAAGCAGGGAGCGTGGAGGCTGCTCGGTCGCTCAGTGCCTGACGCCAGGCGCCTGCATCCCCGCCCCACCAACGCTGCCGGGATCAGCCCGAGGCTGGTGCTGGGCACACCGGCCATCTTGTCGGTACAGTTGTTGGCAAGGGTTATAGAGACAGCCCGTCGAGAAAATTACCTGAATCGTCCCAATTACACCCGTGTGAACAGGTTCTGTGCTGCAAATGCACTTCCACCCACGAGGATGCCACTCATTCCCAAGAGAGGATATGTCCTCGGGATAGGAGATCTTAATGGATAAATTACAAGCACAGAGGAAATGGGAGCTGCCTGGGTCTGGTGAGAGGGTTTTCGGAAGACACGCTCTACTCAAGTCAAATGATGTTCAAACCAACCTGGCCAGGCAGGCGAGTCACACTCAGCTCAAAGAGGATGGACTCCTTGTTTGCATTCAACAGCCCTCCTCTAGAAAAAGCCACAGGTTTTTCTAGAGAACACCAAGCGAAAGCTTTTCCTTTTAAGCCACTGATTTGCCTAAAGCACGTAAAACAAAAGCTGCACAAAACCTGCATTTCTTCTATGTTTCTATCATTACCTCAGCAAGTCAAACCATCTGCAAAAGCTTAATCAACTTTGCGGAACCTGAAAGAGGCTCCATCCATAATCAAAGCATTAGGAAAGATGGATAATGGTTTCTACAAATACTTTTTGCATTAGAAGAGTTATGTTTTTCCCATATACATCTATTAGCACAATTAGCAGCTGGGCTGTTACTCATTTGCACATGCTGTTTAAGGTACTTCATGCTTAGCGAGAAAAGGCTTCAAGGGCTGTAACACGGACAAGGAACATAAAATGGGAGGTGATGCAAGAAAAAGCCCAGCGCAGTTCTCTAAACACAGGACTACCGCAGGAAAACAAATATGGATTCTACTGCGGCTGCCACAATTTCAGTGAGAACAACAAACACCAAGCAAGGTAGCTGGGTGTGCAGAGGAAGGGAAGATTTACTGCAATAAACAGGGAGACAAACATATACAATGATTCACAGGGAAAATCCTTATGAAAAGACGTTTTTGGACTGGCATGGTACTGTTGTTAATAAGACAGTTAAGATGCAATTAAAGAGTAATGAAATCCTCACAGCAAAAATTAAACGGCTTCTAAAAAAACCCAACATCAAGTTTGAAAGCCTTTTGCAGCTAAACTCTTTTCCAGTGTGGTAAAATCTTGAAAAACCTCTAAGTTCTTCCGTAAGAAGCTCCTTCTGCCGCTTATTGAGTCCTAAACTGTAACTGTGGTGTCCACATGTACATGCACTGGCTGGAGATCCCTGATCTGAAACAAATGGCTTGAAGAGAACTTCAGGACAAGGAAGACAGTGGGGCTCCAGCTCTGATGCACACATTGACTATCTGTCACTGACCTGCCAATGTCTTCAGGTGTCACAGCATACATCAGGAAAGTGAGGCTGGAAGTTCTCGATGAGTTGACTACTTTGGGATTCACTACAAACAGCGGGGTTGTGGGGGGGGAAGTTTGCTTACACAAGAGATGACAAGCTTGTCTGGCCAAAGGTGAATCTAGACTGCAATTCCTCAAACGCCCTTCGTGGGCGCATTTAATTAGAACAATTCTTCAATGTTTTGTAACCTCTTTTAGAAGAAAATGGGAGATAGATACTCAATGCAGTATCCAGGAATAAATGTGAGTTTCTTATTTCACTTGAAGAAGGTTAAAAAACCCCTCACACTTCCATCACATTAGTTTCATACTGCTAGAAATAAAAATCAGTGTTCTTGAAAATGTTCTGAACCAGCTACTTCCTATTAGGAAGAGAGATTTCAGGATGTCAAGGGCTGGTGCAGGGCTATCAATTTAAGCAAGGGAATGAGGTTAAATGGAGAATCTCACACCAGGCAATGGACAAAAATCAGATCTCAGTGCAAGAGAAGCTCAAACATGAGTAAACCAGCACAGCAAGGATAAGACTACACTAATTTAAGCAACACATTGACTCAATGCAAACAACATAAAGAAAACAAAGGCCTGACAAAGCCAGCTTGAAGCATACAATGACAGCAAGACCTGGGCATGTCTCCCCTGTCAGCTCTAACGATATTCCTGTCTTGACAAGTACTAAAGAGCCTTTCTTGCTTCTACCCTCCCTTGTGCTAAGAGCCAACTGCATCAACCAAGTTGTTGACAAAGTCCAGCAGTGAATTAATTTGCATCCTGAATTCTTGGATTCAGATCACAAATTCAAAGCTTGAGGAGTTCCTGGAGGCCCAGTTCCATCCTGGTAGCTCTTTCTGAGTCTCTCTAGAAGAGTGGGAGAAAACACACACAGAATAGGTCAAAGGAATGGAGGTGGCTGTCCTGGGTGGAGAAATTGGCTGCGTGTTTGCCAGACAAAAGGTACCACTAAGAAGAAAGGTGAGGTCAGCACTCCAGTCTGGAACACTGCAAGTCTTAGATCATTTGTAATGATGACCCCACAAAGCAGTAACTCATACTTTTAAGTATGATGTATCAGTGTTACAAGCTCCGGGCCAACCCGCTGAGATCCCTGGTAAAATAAACAGACGCCAAGAAGAAACAGAAGGGTGAAGAAGAAAGGTCGTAAAGAGGTCAAGTTACAGCTTCCCCATGTCCTTATGCATTTCTTTTGCAAAGATTAATCAGATCATCCCGTAGAAAGAACTGTCTTGAGAGCTGTCCTACAATCTCCTGACATATCTCACCTGGAGGTGTAGCATCAGGAAACCCAGCAAAGACAAAGGTATTCTAGAAGTAGCTGTATTGCCTCAAACTCTTTCTTGCCATAGCCCTGGATCCCACAGCAAACTCTTGGGAACTTTCTGTTTCACTTCAAATTCTTGCCAAGACAAACTGTGACCTCACAAACTTCACATCAGAGTGATTCGAAGATCATGGGGAGGAATGAAAGTAGAGAAGGGGAAATCCAGTTTACAGACAAACTGAAAGCAATGAAAAAAGGTACGGGGTCAATCCAGCAAGATGTTCAGACATTATGAAAAGGACAGCAGAATGCATGCAAGGAGAGCAGCTGGTGTGATACACGACTTTATATACTTTTACAAAGTTGCTCTTTCTGTAAACCTTGAGAATTAATAATGCAAGATGAAGCAGCAGTAGCTTCAAAGCCTTGACCTTAATTACTTCTTAAGCAATCTTAATAGCACCCATCTTCCTAATGTTGGGGTAAGAGCCAGCAGTACTGAAAATTAAAACATGAGAGTTGTGCAAAATTCACTTACAAATTACTGTGTACAGTAGGCTGGTCACTACTTACTTCTAACGTGGCTAAATACAGAAGAGGAAAAAAGAAAAAAGAAAGTAAAAATACGCAGATCCCATGACCAGTATGAAGTACTGGAACTCCCTGCAGTGTCTGAATAGCTTGTGGGTAGTTCTCTTTGCCAGAATAAAGCCTTGCTTAGCGTGTAAGAGTCTACTTACAACCCACACATTTTTCCCCATGCAGCTAGGGAATATCCAGCGCGATCAAGAAAGGATCTAAAAGCTACATTCAGCAAGCAAGGTTAGCAACATCTGACTGCTGATTCGCAGTTTACTGTTACCACTCTCCTCCCCACCCCAACGCAGCTTTACCTTGATACTCTTCTCTACCTCCTCCGCTCTTCCAGTAAGACACGCCGTTCCCTTGCCCTCTTGCAGCCCTCTTGCGTTGCACCCAGGTCTCCTCACCACCAGCTGAGGGGAAGCAAAGCACCTGGTCTGCTCCAAGCTGCACGTGCCCACCACAGGCCCAACGGTAGGCCACCCAGAGCGGTTCCTGGCTAAGTCTGCATGGTAGGCTTGGATTAAGGCCAGGCTGGACGGTTGCTTTGAGCAACCTGCTCTAGGTTGCTGACATGTCCCTGCCTATGGCTTGTTCCTTGGAAGAAGAGACTGACACCTACCTCACTTCCAACCTCCAACTGTTGTAAAGAGTGAGGTGAGCCTTCTTTCCTCCAAGCTAAACAGCCCTAGGTCCCTCCACTCATCCTCACAAGACTTGTGCTCTAGACCCTTCCGTAGCTTCACTGCCCTTCTTTGGACATCCTCCAGCCCCTCAATGTCCTTCTTAGAGCAAGGAGCCCAAAACTGAACCTAGGATTTGAGGCGAGCCCAGATAGGTTGCAAAGTCTGTCCTTAGAAATACCCAAAATCTGACTGTACACAACCCTGGACAGCCTGCTCCAGCTGACTCCACCATGAGCACAGGGGCTGGACTAGAAGACCTTCATGATTCTGTGAAATACCTTCTGACAATGTCTCAAGGATGAAGTGCTGCAAAGCCTACAGTTACAGAACAAGCAGCACTCCTAATGTTACTCAGAAACACTTTACTTGGTTACCCTGGGCATAAGCAAGAAAGAACAAACAAATGTTTCTATCAAGACCTTTAACTTGCAGTTATATTAAAATCAAAAGCTTATTTTCATGTAACCTGCCAGCTGCCTTCCAGTGTCTCCTTAGTCAATTTTACCCTTATCCATCATTTTATATTTCTTCAAATTATTCTGCTGCTGTTACATGGATATTAGACTGACAGACTCCCAAACAATATCCAACTTGTATGAGAGAAGTTAAAGAAGAGAAAACAGAAATCCTTCAAAAAATGACAGTGGCACTGAGGTTGCCACATTTATCCATACCACAGTGATGCACCAAACATCGGAACATTTTGTTAAAAGTGTATTTTTCAGTCTTGAGGAACGGAGGAGGAAAGCGTTGGGCTTGTCAACTCAGTAATTCCTTTACTCTCAGCTCCACAGTAACTCTTTTGTTCTGCACCTAATTACTATTATCTCATATTCCAGTATGTTCAAGACCAGATTGTTTAACTTATAATATATGGATGGATTCCCCTCCTTTCTCTACCCAATTACAGTTTTACAGTCCAGGAAACTCAAATCAAAAAATTACTTTAAACCTGAAGCACCCTGCAGTTCTGTATCTCTCTCTACTTAGGAGAATTTACATTAATCATGTTAAATTGATTGCTTCTGATGATCAAGGCAAAAACTTCCTTTCCTTTTCACCTGTTTCAGCAGCTATGTGTACCGTACTGCCTTGCTCAGGAAATGATCCTCCTGATGGCAGCCTTTATTTTTATCTGTAAAAGATGGCCACAGACTTTAATCACAGATGAGAGAGAATTGCCTTTCAGTCAAGGGATTATAGCTGGGACTGCCTATAGAATGTAGAAATTACATCATGGATGAGTAACCACTCCTCATAAGGATGAGTGAATGATGTACGGCCACTGCCAAGCTGTTAAGAGCAACTCTCCTCTCAGCAGCACAAGAACGGTTTCAAAAACCCAGGTGAAGCCTCTTTCTGCTGGTGTTATGCAGTGCCAAAGAGGGGCTCCTCAAGGGACGATGGTATCAGAACCAATTCAGACATGAGTTACTTACTGTTGGGGACTCAGTCTCAAGACTCGCACTGATTTCCTTGCCAAACCTTCTCTACCCTCTCACAAACATGGGCTGATTGTAGGGTTGAAGCTTTTAAGATGTCAGAAAGAAAACCTCTAGAACAAGAGTCTCCCTCAGCTGTGACTGAAGTCAGGTCAGAGCAGTGCTGACTTAAACCACAGTCCAACCTCAGTTCTGAAAACCAGAAAAAAAGGATTTATTTTGCAGGCAGGTAAAAAAAGTAGAATGTCAAGGTTACATTACAAAATTGGTTGCTTCTTCCTTTGTGCATTTTAGCTTTTCTATGTAACGAGAACCTTTGGCACCTACAAGTAAGAAGGACAGCACCACAGAGAAAAGTGGTTTGTCTTTACTCCTTCAAAACTGAACTTGTCAGAGCCGAAAGAAAATAGATGAGAAAGGCTGACTGTGTAGGAACGCTACAGCAAGACTGAGATACATTCAAGTCAAAACTAAGTAAAGGATAAGAAACAGAATGCAATTTAAATGGCAGGGTATTATTCCAGCATCCAAACTAATGCCCAGACCCCCACTGCTTTATTGTCCTACACAAGGCGAATCATTTCCTTTTCTTCATCACTACATTCCCACCAGCAAAGTAGCAAAAAGCACAGTGAGCTCTCCACCAGTGTGCTGTTCCCACTGATGAAATGCCCTAAACATTAGATCTCAAATTTAACTTAAGAGTTAATTGACTCAAACTGACTTAGAGTGAACTGAGAATACTTGAGTATCTACGATCCTTGTTACCTCGGCAGTAAGAGGAGGCAACCGCGTCTTCCTCTTACCACGATAACGTGTCCCCATCTGCTTCAGGGCTCTGCCAATTTGCATAACTTTAAGTCCCGTCTACATGAAACAACACTCAAAATTGCAATGCTGGATGATCAAACTAAATTCGTAGCCACCAGATCCTAGTTTATTCACACATAAATGTCAACCATACCTACAAATTCTACTGTAAACCAACATTAACCAGCTTCATACTACAAGTAAAAAAACCTGGTTTTCTTTAAATGTGTTTATTCAGTTCATTATCAAGGATCTCAAAATGAAACCACTTATGATTGCTACTTATCATTCTAATGAAAATCAAGACAAGGTGAAAAGCTTGTCTTGACCACAGCCAATGGAGGAAAAAAAAAAACCCCAAACTTGCAGTGGTGAAACATTAATTTTCACTCCTGATGAGTCCACCTGGTCTAGTGGAAGGTGTCCCAGCCCATGGCAGGGGGTTGGAATTGGCTGATCTTTAATGTCCCTTCCAACCCAAACCATTCTATGATTCTATAAGAGTCTTAAACCAAAGGATCATATTTGTTGTTGTCTGTTAAATCTTAAATCAGGGTTACCTACCTCTTTAAGCTTTGCAGACAGACATCCGTGAATTTTCAGACAATATGAGATAAACAGAATATTCAAAATGTGTCCAAACCTCGTTTAGTGCCTCTTCCACCTATTTAATGTAATTCCTGTTTACTTCTCAAGAGGAATTTGAGCTCATGGGTTCATATGCTCAATGATACTAAAGAATCAAAAGCAGCTGTTGTTTTCTACAACAAGCACTCTAAGTACTTCGGAAGTTAAAAAGGACTTATTTTTAGTTTGAGTGATATGCTAATACCCCAGCAGTGTTAGATCAGCAAGCGTTTCACTGCAGTAAAGCAGGAAACTCAGCTACCTACAGCAACCACTGGGTATCTTATCCCCAAAGATTTCACTCCTGGAGAGGACGGATCCCAGCAGGTTCTTCTGGCCAGCAGCACCATTAAAAGCTGCTTCTGTAGTTGCAGCCAAATAAAATCCAGTAAAGGCAATTTACATGGTAAATGTTTTACTATTGATATAAAGCTCTTTCAAGACAGCAGGTAAAAAAAAAAATATATATATATATATGTATATTCTGGCTTTATAGATTTTGTTAACGAATATTTGCACTACTGACAAGATAGTCAGTACACGATGTCAAGTTGAAGATTTCAGATAGTTTCCTCGTAAGTCTGCCAAGACAAGGCTGGAATCCATGGAAAAGACCCAATCCCTGACAACACTTCATGTGGTAGCTGTAACCAACCCACTTCTCTCCATTTACTTGGCCAAAACGCATGTGAGGCTCAACAAGGTTAATATCTGAAGTTAGCATCAGCGTGGTGCTGGGAAGAGATTCCAGAAACACTTGTTTATTGCTGATCTACCACTTTCTTATGCCGCGTTCAACAGGTCACCAAATGAAATTTCAGACTATTTTGACAAATATGCAGTGTGCTATCCTCCCTTGACTGACGTATATGCAAACTTGGTTTCATAGCTACGAAAGCAAACAAGCAAGATGCTGTTAGACATTATCCCTTTGTGCTGTCACAAGCGAGCCATCAGCCCTCGCACCCAAAAGCACTGGCAGAGGCTCATGCTCTGGATGCAGAAGAGTGTGACTAAAGAATCACAGAATCATTTAGATTAGAAAAGGCCTTTAACATCAAGTCCAACCGTTAACCCTGCACTGCCAGGTCACCACAAAACTCTGTCCCTCAGCACTGCATCTCCAGGGACCACATCTCCATGGCTTTTAAAACCCTCCAGGGATGGGGACTCCACCACTGCCCTGGGCAGCCTAGGACAGCCCTTGACAGCCCTTTCAGGGATGAAATGTTTCCTCATGTTCCACCTAAACTTCCACTGGTGCAACTTGAGGCCATTTCCTCTTGCCCTGTCGCTTGTTCCTTGGAAGAAGAGACTGACCCCCACCTTGCTCCAACCTCCTTTCAGGGAGCGGTAGAGAGCAGCCAGCAGCACCAGGTACTCTGCACAAGGTGCAAGACGCTTCTTGACTCCATTTTTTTACATATTCATACCAAAATTCTTTTGTGTTGCCTCTGCATGACAGGCATGCCTGCGCCTGTATCTCCTCAAGTCATTTTAGCGCAGGCAGCTACTCTGTCTCAATAAATTACAAAATAAATTGGACAAAGGCAGATACTCAAGCAAGCAGTGCAGAGCTGTCAGTCATGAATTTGAGGTTACATCAGTAACAAGAACGCAGCAGAAAACAGGCCAGTAATGTGACATGCCAGATCCCATAACTCTCTGCACGATTATCAAAATACCAGTCTACCCACATCACGTTGGAGCTGAATATTATATTACATCCTTCCAGTAACAGCAAAATTCCATTTTGTTTTTATCTCCATTAATTTATGCAAGATTACATCAGGGTACGTTAACCCAGCACGTCACGAACAGCTTGCAGTTGCTCTCCACACTGCGATCAGCCTTTGTTCTTGCATTCAGGGGACAGGAACGAATGGCAGGAAAGCTGTATCTGCACTTTGTCACACCCCTGGGTCTTGCAGGAGCCGTTAATACATTTTCATGTGCTGTGCTGGACGGGAAGAAGGACAGTTAGCTAATGCTGCTTTGTGGAACAGATACTACCAGATCAATGCACAACTAAAGATCCATCCTGAAAAACTCTGAGTGGTCTCAATTCTTTTTTAATTGAAGGAAAAATGGAGGGCACCCAGCACATTGCACATTGAGGTGCACAGTATGACTTGTGTTTTCCCAGTATCAAACTCCAGTCTGATCCTTCTGCCCTGCCAATAATTGATAAAGATGCTTTCCCAATATTCTGAAAAGGCTGTCAAGTAACGCTTTGATCATCTACATTCTCTATTGTCTTGACAGATGAAAGCAGGGGTTTATTACTAAAACATTTGCAGCTTCCAGTTTGTTATACCATTATGTTACTGGCCAGGATTTAGGGAACAAATTTGGAAAAGGATACAACACTGTGTCCATTTTTTAACCTCTTAAAATAATTTAGTAGGACTTCATCTAACAGCTGGATGTTTTCAGCAAGGGACTAGAGGACTAGGCCTGCCATTCAACTAAGTGGAAGACAAGACAGACACATATTGGAAGATGGACTCTAGTGTATTCTGACCTGCACAGGTTTGCAAATCTGGGGGGAAGGTGGTTCACAGAACTGTACTGACTTGTAAATCCCCACTGACATCCCACAAGTAGGAAACAGTCCACGTAGTGCTAAGAGACGCAATAGTTGTGGATTCAGAGCTCGCAGAGCACTCCACTTGCAAGTACGCATGCTGAAGTGGTGATTTCCAGATTGGACACAGGTTCTTGTAAATGCTTTCTTCTAAACATGGGTTCCTAGCCAGACGGTTCCACAACACCTAGTGAGCTTCACTTGGACCTGTCTGCACGAAATGCTACCTTAGGAAAAAGCAGTGAACACAACACAGAATAGAAGAGCTACCAAGAAAGACGACTTGTCTCTTTAGCCAAGCTGCGAACTCAAAAATTTCCACTTCAATCAAAAGTGTTTCCACCCAACAGAACTGCCAAAGTTATTAGAACAAAGTGCAAAGGATAATTTAGTGAGAAGGCTCTTCAGCAAAATCTGGTACAAGAGACTGAAGAGCCTCCCACACCAAACAGAAAGGAGAGCTGTGATGTCTAGCGAGAGCTGCTCTTCCCGGTGGCAACTCCAGCAGTTGCTGTGGTGGTGGTGGAGTGCTGTCACCTCTGGGGAAGCCTGGACTCAGAGGAGCATCTCTTCTCCTTCCCTGACCTGAAGCCTCAGTGAAGTGGTGCACAGGAAAAACAGTTGGACTTCAGTAGGCTACTTTCCAACAGGCAGAATGAAGGTTTCTCTCTGTTCTGTGTAAAGTGACAATACAGGTGACATTTGCATGCTCCCCAGCACGTCTCCCTGCAGGTACACAGGCAGGCTGCAACTGAGAAACTGCTCCTTGCCTCATTAAGCACAACCAACCCCATGTGTGGTTGCTCCTCTAGGAGCAAACCAGCTCAAACATTAATAATAATAAAATACATTTTTAAATGAACTTCAATTAAATGAACATCAAGTAAATGTTTTCAAAATAATTTCTCTGTTCTAAGTCTAATTTTCCAGCTGTCTCAAATCATCACTAAACTTTAGGCATTAGAAAATAGTAATGATTAGAATTCTTTAAATATTATTAGCATTGCTTGCATCCAACACTTCCCAGGGATATGTTTGGGAAACTGGGAAAGTTTGACAAAGTGTATGGCTGGGATGGGAAACTGTCAGCAAAGGTGACGAGTTTGACAAAGAACTGGGCTAAATATACTGCATTAATGAATTCAACTAGCATTATTTTTAAAAAAATTCCTTGGGGAAGTCATTAGAAAGAACAGCTTGCCATTAAAAACCTTTGGAGTGGATTACCAGACACAATCTAATTAAAAAAAACCCAAGCATTCAGACAGAAATGGGATATAAACCTGGGTGAGAGCGAGCTAGTATTTGACTTTTGACCCACCCATATGCTTTTGACTACTTTGCAAAATAAAACCATTTCAACTGTTCTCAGTTTCTTCAAAGAAAACTACCCATCGAAGGAACACAGCTATTTCACATAATTCAGAATTATCTGGAAGATAAAATGTTTGTTGAGAGCTATTTCTAGGTCTTTCTACCACAAATAATATCTCCTCTCAAATGCACAGTGACAAGCTGCAGCATCCACAGACTATGAAATTTTATTTATTATATTAAGTTTTGTATTGAAATGTGCTTTACAGAATTTCGGACAATTTTGGTGAGTACTATCCAAATAAACTGTTTTGCGCCCAAATTCACCAACAGTCACTAGGGAGCAGTGGATAATACTTCTAATTCTCAGACAGATTTACTTGAAGATATCTGAATCTAACAATTCGATCGAGCAACAATTTAACAATTAAATCTAGGAAGCAGAAAACCAAGTGAAGGTCACCCATAAGAAAGCTTTGTCTTCCAGCCACACAAATCCAATTAACTCCAAGCTGGAAGAAATGTTCTTGCAGGTCATTCACACTCCATTCACGGAGAGGGAAACCAACCCAAATGCTTCAAGCAAGAAAAGGTAATGCCTACAGTGGTCACGGTACCTCTGCTCCTGGGCTCTGCAGCCTAAGCCTCAAGAACTAAGCCACTCTGTCCTTAAGTTTTGTATAAAGCCAAAGATAAAACCCAACAAAACAGAGTCTAAGCAGTTTGCACGTAAGGGGGAAAAAATAAGAGGAAGTTATTTATTAGAATCCTCATTCATTTTCAACCTAGATGTCAGCTAGCATCTCAAGTGAAGGGCAACAAGTCACATTACTCAGTTGTCTCAAGAAGCAAAGGTGTTGATCTGCATTGAAGATGCGGATCCATAAAGGAACCTGTGCTGGCAGGCACCCACGGCCACCTGCTCCTTCTGCTTCTGTGAAGTTTTGGGTGGTTCTACACAAGGAGGAAGGGAAGACCTGATCTCTTCTGAACTGGAAGAATGACCCCTGCAGCTAGGTACCCACATGTATACCCAAATGCCTCTGATATAAAAATGATAATTAAAAAAGAGCAGGTATGGCAGAGAAACAGAGACATTACTGTAAGATCAGTTAAATAAATCACTTTAAACTAGAAGACCTGAGGAAGAAATACAGATAATGATTTTTTTTTTCCCCCAAACTTTCAAATTGCAGTTTTATTTGGTATTACTGCTTGTCTGCTTAGAGGATCGAAGGCACCTAAGACATGCTAGTATCTACGTTGTGCTTTTCATTCAGATGCATCAAATAACATTTCAAACAGACTAATCTTCTGATATGTTACATTAACAGAAGTAAACTAACTTCAAAGTGATCAATGACAAGAGATCAAGAAGAATCCAAATCTGAAGACACTAGTTTCAAATGCATTTCTTCAGCTACACAGAAAAATTGATTTCCTAAGTAGAATGAAATCTAAATGTAATTACACCCTTATTATATAGAAGCACAGAAAGAAAAAGCCAGGAGGATAAAAGTAGAGCTGGCCACGATATTGGTTAGGAGGAGTCTTCAGAAGGATCAAATCTGAAATGACACACAGGCGGCAAGCTCTGGGACTCTTTAACTGTCTGCATCAGCAGTCTGAGGACCAAATTACTCTAAACTTCAGCAGAGATGAAAGATGCCAAATCTGCCAGCTTCTGTACAGAGCACCCCGCAGGGTAGCTTGGAAAGGAAAGCACAGGGCTCCTGGTCCGTGTGGCACTTTGGTTTACAGTGTTTGATAAAAGCCAAGGTGAGAAAGAAGAACTGTAATCCCGTTCCACTTTGAGAACGTGCTTCACAAGCCAGACTTAGTAGTTTTATTATATAAAAAAAAAAACCCAACAAACCCACAAGCAAAAGAAATCCAGCAAGGATTAAATCACTCTTGGTGAAAAAGAATTTTTACTATTTCAATTTGTTGCTGGTTCTTGGTGGCTCCAGAACTGAGGAGGTTGTGCTAGGCAACGACAGTTTTGGATGCAGAGGGACAATTTGGGGGAAAATTCAACATATTATATTTCAAAAGGGATGCTGATGATCTCCTATAGACATTTCTGTATTTGACTCTTACTTAGGATGATTTCTTACAGGCAGGCCTCTCTCTGACAACTTTTTCTTCCAACAACTTACCTGTTTTCAGAAGATACTTTAATGCCCTCTCCAGAATCTGGCCCAGGCACTGGCATTCTGTCAGGTGCTGCTGGCTCTTGCCCAGTTGCCCAAGGAAGGGTTTGAGAAATTAAGATTATTCTATAAAAATCCTGAACCGTTTGCTATTTAAGGACTCAAAAAACCTACAATTATGAAAGGTTATAAAAGCTCCTCAGTGAAATGTGTAGTCGGAAACTGTTCCTAATTATCAATGGCATTTCTAATGGAATTAGATTAATGCTCTCACGCATAAAGACAAAACAACAGTCCTCAAGTCATTCAAGGAAAATGTTCATCCCAGAAGATGCATTAGAAGAACCTCCAAAGACTGCCAGCAATTGAGAGGAGACACTTTTTTCTTTTTAAGCCTAGTTCCCTAAGGAACTGAGGCCATGTAGGGCAATTGAAATCCTAAGAGGAAACCTTAAGAGGCAGCTTCAAACTCCCAAACACCACAAACATTATAAAACCATCTCCACAGAAACAATCCTGAAGTAAAAACCTTATTTTCTTTAATACCAAGAGAAGCCTTTAATAAAAAAAAATTTAAAAAATAGCAAAAGCCAAGCAGTAATGTATTTTCTTGCGTAAAGAAAAAGAAAAAAGATTCAATAGCTGTCACAGCAGCATGCGAGTGACACAAGAAGTTTGCACCAAGATCCCTCTTCCCCAGTAGCTTCTGGCCTCATGTATCACTGATGCTGGCACTGTGTGATTTATCTGGGGGTGCAGTTCCTGACAATACAGCATTATGCCAGGTGAAAGGAGGTTGGCAATACTGTCCTTGGTGTCTTCTGAAGGACTTTTGCTAGTGTGCTGGTATTATTGCAGTGAGGAAACAGAATGACGTGATTTGAGCAGGACTAGAAACCACAACTGTAAAGATGATATCTTAAAAACTAAAGACTGTTAAGAATTATAAAGACTACAGCCAGAAAAACATCTGGAATTGTCCAGTCATGTTTAACTGCAGCATGTTATGCACAAATTCCAACTCTCCTGAATTTTCCCCTCAATGGCCTTACAAATGTGCAACCCCCCTCCCCCAGACTAAAACCACAGTGTCTACAAACAACATTGTTAACAGCATATAAAGCCGCCTGAAGACAGATGGACTAGAAATACAGTCAGTGACAACCAGAGCTGATAAAATTCAGCAGCTATAGTTAAAACTTACACTTCCCAAAACCTGGGCCAGAATCAAACTCCCTCACACAAACCTATGCAAAATAAATCATAGAATCCTAGAATGATTCGGGTTGGAAGGGACCTTCAAGATCATCTAGTTCCAAACCCCCTTCCATGGGCAGGGACACCTCCCACTAGACCAGGTTGCTTCAAGCCCCATCCAATCTGGTCTTGAACACATCCAGGGTGGAGCAATTCATCAATTAAAGTATCAAAACAACAGCCACAAGCTTTGCTATGGATCTAGCTGTGGAAAAGGCAGTGAAACAGTGACAAGTCCCTTTGCTGACGGAAGCAGAAGACAGCTAGGGGAAAAAAAAGGCAAAACCAAGATGTCTTTTACTAGAGCTCTTGTGCTGCATGTTCTTTAAAACCAGGCAAACAGCTGGGCAATACCATATGTACAGATCGGGATGGTCGGATCCAGGAGCACCTGGTGAAAGCAGCATTCTAACTCCTCCACATGGAAGAGGAACTGAGAGTTTCCAGCAATAACTGCACTCGTTCCTCTGGCTGGGGCAAGCAAAGAGCAGGTCACAAAAGTGTGGCACTAATGATCTTCTTTTGGCGCAATCACCAGTTACCCGGAGGCAGTGACGAGAGGTGACATTCCTACTGTTCAGTGCATTGCTGCAGTCTATAATTGGAAATATATGTCACTGCTTTCCAAGGAAGATGCAAATAAAATCAGGGCTCACACTTTGTGCTTAAGATGGATCCTTGGCAAACGCACACTTATTCCGATTAGATTTCTCAGCTTTGGCACTTCAGAGCTGCTGGCAAAACTCCCATAAAAGAATCAAAGAATCGTTTTGGTTGGAAAAGATCTTTAAGATTGTCAAGTCCAACTGTTAAGCCAGCACTGCCAGGTCACCACTAAACCATGTCCCTCAGCACCACACCTCCACAGCTTTTAAACCCCCCCAGAGATGGGGACTCCACCACTGCCCTGGGCAGCCTGGGCAAGGCCTTGACAACCCTTTTGGGGAAGAAATTGTTCCTAATATCCAACTTGAACCTCCCCTGGTGCAACTTGAGGCAATTTCCTCTTGTCTTTTCTCTTTGTCATTAGGAGAACAGACCAATCCTCAACTCACTCTAACCTCCTGTCAGAGAGTTGTTCAGAGCAAGAAGGTCTCCCCTGAGCCTCCTTTTCTCCAGCTTCAACAACCCCAGGTCCCTCAGCCGCTCCTCACAAGATCGATGCTCTAGACCCTACACCAGCTTTGTTGTCCTTCTCTGGTCACACTCCAGTCCCTCAATGTCCTTCTTGGAGTGCGGGGCCCAAAACTGAACCCAGGATTTGAGGTGCAGCCTCCCCGGTGCCGAGTACAGGAGGGTGCTCACTGCCCTTGTCCTGCTGGCCACACTAGTGCTGATACAGGCCAGGATGCTGGTGGTCTTCTTGGCCACCTGGGCACACACTGGCTCATCCTCACCTGGCTGTTGGCCAATATCCTCATGTCCAATTTCCGCCAGGCAGTTTCCAGCCACTCTTCCTGAAGCCTGGAGTGTTGCAAGGGGTTGTTGTTACCCAAGGGCAGGACACAGCACTCGGCTTTGCGGAACCTCATCCCACTGGCCTCAGCCCATCAATCCAGCCTGGCCAGAAGACACACTAGATTTTCACAAGGGAGAAAAAAATCCCTCCCAGAGTGCTCTCTACCTTGGTCTTTCACAATGACACAGCAGGCCGCCTTTCTGCACGTTGAATACTGACAGATTAGTTTCACTGAGAAGATGGAAAAGATCGTGCAGGAACAGAACACAGGGTGATGTTACTCAGCTTGTATTAAAGCAACTCAAGACTGCATGGATGAGCAAGTAAATGAGTGTTTGCTAATCTGCAGGATGACAAAAATTTCTTTGGTCTTTTAAACTGCACCCGAGACAACAGGCGAATACAATTAAAATAGGACACAGCATCAACAGTCTTGATATGGAAGCCTAGGTGAGGAAGAAAGCTAAGGGACATCTGGCAAAACATTTTTACTTTAAGCCACACAAGAGTGTAATGAACTTTCCTGTTGTGTACTACACATATGGCCTGAAATGTTTTTTGGCAACGGCAAACACCACTAGGAAATAGAAGGGCTTTAAGGAACCCAGTGAATTGCAACGCCCTGAGGTAGTATTTCAAAACAACCATGACAGATGGACGTATGGAAAGTATTTTCTAGATTTCAGCTAACAAATAGCAGACACGGCACCCACAGCACCTCGAGCTAAGGAATACACAAGTCCTGAACCACTAAGCTCATTCGGTTTCTGTTACCAAGTTACGTCCCTGCTCTTTCAGTATCTGGCCTACCTGGCTGCCACAGAAAGCAAATCAATAGAGCTCTATTTGTTCACTGCACAAAACAGCAAATCCTACAATTTTTAGCACGCTGTTTTTAAGTGAGTAGTCATTAAAACAGTTGCTCATTGCTTGGGAATCCATGGAATTGATTAAAGTGACAATTAATGGCTCTAGTTGTCCTCATAATTACTGACAAGTTGACTTCTCTGCTAAATCCAGATCAGTCCCAGCTAATTAACTACTAAGTGGTTCTTTAAACTCAACAAATAAACTCATACTGCCAAACTGATGAGATTGTATCAGTGAGGGAAGATTAAATGTTGGGAAGCACCTTTCTTAGTTTACATAGAGACATCAATCACCTTTTTATTGTGATTTACTGAGCTCTAAACCAAGAGAGGATGGTTGCATATATTTCAGTGATCATGACCTAACTGCAGTGCAATGTGAGCACCAGGAGGGTTCCAAAAAGTAATACTACAAAAATGAACAATGTAAACTTTCCCCAAGCTGGAAACAATTATGAGGTAAACAAAGGCAGAAGGCGGGGGGGGAGACAGAGCAAACTACAATTTATCTGAATGTTTTATGAAATGCTGAAAGCCACAGTCCACAACCTTGCAAGAAGGTTTCAGCCAGTTTTTAAACTGAATGTGGAAATTGGGACCAGATCTACAGAAATACAGTCACTAAAGAGGATGTAGCCAACATGCTGGAGGGCAAACCCACCCTCCAGAGGGATCTGCATGGGCTGGAAGAAGGGCCAACAGCAACCTCAGGAGGCCCAGCAAGGCCAAATGTGAAGCCTTGCTGCTGGGACACACTCCGCCCCTGCATGGGGACAGTCCTAGGTGACAGGCTGGCGACAGCACTGCTGGGAAGGCCTTGCGGTGAGGAGGGGTTGAGGGAACAGGGCTTGTTGGTGGGGAGGAGAAGGCTTTAGAGGGGCCTGAAAGCAGCGAGCAAGTCTGAATATTGAGATAATCTTTGTCCAGCATTTGTAAAAACGATGTTGATGACTCTGCCCAAATCTGTTGTACGGTGTTCCAAACAGTTACTGACATCTTGCAAAGTGTGTGGGGAAGAACTGTAGAGTCAAGGCTGCTCTCCCAAAAGCCACAGCTACATGCTCAGGTATAACCCATAGATTCAATTAAAAAAAGAAGATGTCCCTTACGTGGGATGAGATTCTAACTGCCCCTTCTAGCCTGATCTGTCACACAAGCATTCACAGCACAACAGGTTTCCCAAGAATCAGTAACAAGGACTGGACATCTGTGATGTGACTTCTTCCAGCATCTGCAAGGCAGCAGTCACTTTGATGACTTAATACCAGCCTATGGAACCAAACAAACTCCAGTCTTGCACTTTCAATAACCAGAGGCAGGCTTTGGATGAGCTGTTAACCTTTTGGGCAGCCACACTTAGCCTGGAACATCAGCAAAAGGGATCCTAGGATTTCAAATCCAAAATGACATCAGTGAAACACTGAGTCATCTCCCGGAAAACCACAGAAGACAGCTCGAAGTGCATTTGGTTTGGCTGCTACAAGCCGCATACTCCCATGCTGTCAAATGACCAGAGGCTTCTCTTACAGCATGTTAGACACAGATGTTTGTATACAAAACTATGGTGTACAGAGACATGTTTGTGTACAGAGACATGTGTTTGTGTACAGACTGTGCATGTGGATGTTTATATTAAATATATACTATTTGTATAACTGTATTACATAAAAATGTCTCAGGGAAAATTGATTGGCATTCCCATATTAACCATATCATGCACTGCAAGTATTTTCTTAAGAGACAGGACAGGACCACAGCAGTTTGACTTCCCAAAGTGCTTCTACGCTGCATGACATCTATGCCCTGGAGAGACAAAAAACTAACTCATGCTACAATTACATCCTTTGAGGCTAACTGTAAAAGCAGCCACTTCTCTCCTTCGCATCATTTATTCTCTCCAGACAGGCATCATCGGTTTTGCCTTCATGTTGCTGTAAGATGTTATGGAAAACCCAACGCTACCTGGTGCTGTGACTGTCAATTAAATACCTAAACTAAAGTCAGATAAACTCCAAAAATAAGCTAGCGTGGCAAAATGTGAATTTAACAGATACCTGTGAAGAGACTAATAGAGTTTACTAAAAAAAAAAAAAAAAAAAGAAGTTTGCCCCCAAAATTTAGAAGACTGTCAAAAACCCCCAATTTCCCTTTCACTTCTTCCATGGCTGCTGTTACCTGAAAAACTCCAACCTTCCACACTGTTAGTGCAGCAGCAGTATGTATTCTGAGTGCTCACCTCTCTATTTTTGAAGGAAAATCTTTTTAAAAGGAAGCAACATCCTTCCTTTCTATGGATTCCCAAGATTTCCACTTTCTGAATGAGGTTGAGAGGGGCAGGACAGTGATTTCACAGCATTTCACCACTCTCTGGGAAAGAGGACATTCCTGGTTGGCTGGTCTGAGCTCTAACAATTTAATTGAAGCACTGCTAAGTCTGGCCTATCACAGCCTCAGCACATCTGACACAAGACTCTGCTAGAACCATGGAAGCACCTCTCCTTACAAACACCTACCCAGACACCAAACTGATTTCCTTCTGGCAGTCAGAAGGAATCAAGTGCCAAATTTGACGCTCAGCAATAGGTGCAGAGCCTCACCATTCCCAAAGAGCTACGAGTTGCCCTGGCAAGGTATCAGAGAATAATTCAGTCTCACGATGCAAACAAAGAAAGTGATTCAGCCCGCTACCTCCACTGCACTGCATTTGTTTCTCAGGCTGTATCCCCTTTGTGGCACTTCTAGTGTTTTATGGCTTGGAAGGCTTCCTGGCACTCTTTGCCAAAATAATATAATAAAACCATTTTTTAAAGCCTCTTCCAGAGGAGGTGTTTACTAAATTTTTCTCACTTTAGGCTTATAGTCTCATTCCAGCCCTGCAATCACTGACAAATACCAGAATAGCTACAAGACTAGGACCAGACTCTTCCCAGTGGTGCCCAGCAACAGGACAAGGGGCAACAGACACAAACTGGAACCCAGGAGGTTCCATCTGAACAGGAGGAAAAATTTCTTTCCTGTGAGGGTGATGGAGCCTTGGCACAGCCTGTCCAGAGAGCTTGTGGAGTCTCCTCCTCTGGAGGGATTCCAAACCTGCCTGGACATGATCCTGGGCAACCTGCTCTGGATGACCCTGCTGTAGGCAAGATGATCACCAGAGGTCCCTTCCAACCCCTGCCATGCTGTGATTTTGTGAAGATCTCATTAAACAAGAAAATAGCTAGAAAGATTAACTTGTAATCCAGATGCTTCCTCTTGAAAAAAAAAATGAGATAAATTAGGTGCACTGCCTGATTTTGCATTTTAAATGAGCTCTTCAAATCAACACTTACCTGGAAACTTTCTACAGTCTTTAACTTCAACAAAAGTACTGGAAGATTTAATTAAAACGAGATCTTGAACATGCCAAGTGTAACTTTGACAGGCTTGAGGTATGCATTTGTATCATGTAACATGACCCAACTTCAGAGATCTATATAAAGGGGGAATCAGTACTTTGTTCACATCTACCTAGAATCATAAAATCATAGAATGGTTTGGGTTGGAAGAGACCTTCAAGATCATCTAGTTCTGACCCCCTGCCACGGGTAGGGACACCTCCCACTAGACCAGGATGCTCAAAGCTCCATCCAACCTGGCCCTGAACACATTCAGTGATGGAGCATACACAACTTCCCTGGGCAACCTCCATGCCCAATCTCAGTTGAAAGGTACATCTCACAGATGTTCACCAGGTCACTAACCAATACCATGGTTTGCTTTGTCCAGTCCATAACACACATAAAATAAATAGGATTAGTAAAAAGAAAATGAAGTTTCCACTCCTGTCTTTTAAACGTGCCCAGATTTCTCCTGACTTCATAAAAAGTATGTGACAAAATAAAGCTGCATTTTGGAAGAGACAGAGAAGGGCGAGATTTTTTTGCGAGCCTTTTAAGGTAAAGGCTACTCACATCGCTGCGCCAAACCAATTCACTATCACGCACAGAACATGTACAACTGCAGTGAAAATCTCAGAAATAAGAAGGAAAAGATCATCTATTTTGGGGATGTGACTACATTATGGTCAACAATTCTAGCCTATGGTGAGTAACGCTACCATGTCAAGTTTACTTTCCCAGCTGAAGCATATTTTGTCTGAAGAACTGGTTGCTGATACAGTGAGTCACTCGACTGCCTGAAGAACCAGCTCCAATGCTTTAAAAGGACTGGCTGGGAATCGCCAAGCACAGTATGTGTATTTGTTTAGGAACAACGTGCTTTAAATAAACCGCTGACTCACCTTGTCACGCAAATGATGCTCTGCAGCCTCAATATTCAAAGGATCATCAAAATTCAAAAGATCCTGGAAAAGAAATGGAGAACATTAGAGGGTTCCCACTCACTGCATCACACAAGGAATCCAAACCCCTAATGAACAAGACTGTGAACAAAAACAAGCCAGACCAGCAAGTGACATTTTCTCACTCCCTTGATAGGTATCCCTGCCAAAGGTAGACGCAAACAAGTTTTATGTTGCAAACCAAATCACAAGTCAAATAAAGGACACCAATAGTGTTCAACCCTATCTGGTGGCACACCACACACAGCCCTGTGATGCTTCTCTCTGGCACTGACACATTTTTGTTTGAAAACTAAGTTTTAACTCAAATTTTGAAGGAGCACTCCAAATTTCAGACAGCACAATTCCTGTTGGTTTTTGTTCAAGGGTAAAGTAAACCCTTAAAAAACCCCTGTAAACAGACTGGTGAAAGTAGAAGGAGCTTCCTTAGACCATCTCCATAGCAAAGCAATTTAATTCCCTCTGTGAAGAAATGGCATAATCTGAAGCCTAACAGACTGGAAAGTTTCAGCGCAATGGGAACAGCAGGGCTGAGAGAAAAGGGAGTGCAAAGACCCCACGAGCTAAGGGCACATGGGCCAGGGAGCAGAAATAATCAATATAAATCTCAGGTCTGTTAGTTCAACCTCAATAAATATTAACTTCAGAAGAAGAAAGGCTCTAGGGTTAAAATCAAACCAAGATGCTGATAGAAGAGGAATTACCATTAAAAAATAACACCGAATCACAACCTCCCTATGCTGCCTGCAGCCCAGATCGCTTTCCCCAGTGTCAGGTTAGGCTGTGACAGCAGTGAAATGCCATCATTTCGCAAGCGCAGGAGGCTTGGGTCACTCTCAGACTCATTTTCAAGCAGCAGACCTCCCAATTCACTCAAATCAGCAAGCAACCCACCTCATCTTCACTCACTTCCTTCAAAAAAAACCCCAAAAGAATCTGGGAGACCAGTACAATCCAATGCCAGCTTTTCAAAGCCTAATTATTTATAAGAAGCTGCGTGTGAGGGAAATCCAAGAGGCAAGCTGGGAAGCAGGGCTCTGACCACCCATGACAAATCCCCGTGGTCTCCGATGCCTGACCATCACTCTTTGCAGCTGTTTGCCCAACAGATTATTTTTATGTGCAGTTCTGCCTCTGAAGGCACTTCTTTGTACCTCCAGTGGATTTTGCTTTCTTCTAGTCACTTAGCATGCAGAGGGAGACTAGCTGTGAAATGCAATTACTCTTTGTTGCAAAGGCAAATGCTCTCCAATCTTCTAAATCAATTTACCAAAGAAGTTGTCGAAACAAATCAAGCCTTTGGATGCCAGGAGATCTTCAGAGATTGTAGCCAGTCACTGGCTTGGTCTGCACTAGAGGTTTTAGAAACAGAGCATGATCCTGGTGCCTGGGCTGGAAATACAGTCACTGCTCTGCCTCTCCGGTGGAAGGAATTCCTCTCTCCAATTCAGGCTGGGGCTAGTGAAGCCCACAGCGATGCTCCCCATCCAAAGCTTTTCACAGCCTCCTCTGGACAGCAAGGAGTAGCTGGGGTAGTTCTCTCCAGAGTCGATGACAAACATAGTGATCAAGTTAGTGCCTTTCTTCGCTTTCTCCTCTGACCTTCCTACCAGCAGGAAAGGCCATGGAAGGGGATCATAACCCTGGACTCCCTAAAAAACACAGCTTTTGTACAGTAAAGACTTAGCCTCTCTCCACTTATAGGGCAAAAACAGCAGCTGCATCTTGCCTGCCTCCTGCAGCTCCCTGCCCTCTCCTCCATTTTCAAGTCACTCCTGTAATTACAAGGTGCAGGTTTCTTGCTCCTGTCAATCTAAAGGGAGAAAAGGGGATCCCTTAACAAAACTGTATAATTTCTGTGACAAGTCAGGGTTTATGCAAATTCTGTGGGTGGGTACTGAGGCCCTTGAACAGGAATATAATTGAAGCCACAGGAAATAACCACCTTAAGAGGTAACAGAGTTCATATTAGGTGATGCTGAAACAAACCAGGTACGAAAAAGGAAAGGGGAGATACAAAATATTAATTTACTTACAGTAAATAAAGAGTTTAACCCCCAGACGACATCCTGTGAAGGAAAAGTACAGTCAGTTAGGCATCCATTTCAGGTGTTTTGAACACAGTTATCTACTTTATTTTTCTACTAATCCATGAAATTACAAGAAATCAATTTCAGATTAAGGGTGATGTTTTAGTAATTTAAATCAAAATATTGAAAAATACTTCTCCATTTCATGGATGCTTGGTATTTAGAAGCCACCAAAACCCCAATACTGCATATTCAAATACAAGTTCAGATCTTTTTGTGTCTAGAAGAGGCTTATTCCTGTTGCTTCACTGCTCAAGAAGAATAATACCTTAGTAGATGCCACCAACTGAAAACTGCACTGCTTAGTTCAAAGGGTGGGTATAAAATTTAATTCAGCAGTCCTTTCTTAAATATTAAATAAAAGTTTCAGACAATTATTTGAAACCGTGTCAAAATATCAGCAAAAAGAGACCTAGGTGTAATATGAGTATGAGGAAATAACAGCCTTCTATAAGCGTAAGTCTCAAGTCATTTTACTGCCTTCAAGTATCTAGTTAAACATAGCTGAATAGAGGGGGTTTAAAACTCCTGCAGATAGGAAGCTTCAAGGAAATCTGCCTCTAAATGGTGTCACCCAACACAGCTTATTTTGGAGTGGTCATCTCCAAAAGGGTTCCACTAGCACTGACCTTGGAGTCCACAACCTCAGTTAGAGCCTTCAGAGAATAAGAAAATGCTCAAGATCTAAATATTACACAAAGAGACCTAAAAACATCACCTACCACTACATCTGAGGCTAAGTATTTCTACCTAGAGGAATCATAGAATCATTTTGGTTAGAAGAGACCTTTAACATCATCAAGTCGAACTGTTAACCCAGCACTGCCAGGTCACCACTAAACCATGTCCCTCAGCACCACAGCTACTCAGCTTTCAAAACCCTCCAGGGATGGGGACTCCACCACTGCCCTGGGCAGCCTGGGCCAGGCCTTGACAATCCTTTTGGGGAAGAAAAGACTACTTTCATTAAGTGGCAGCGTAACCAACTGCAAAACCCCACTGAAGTCTGGGCACTGAAGCTCAAACCTACCAGACAATTAAAGTAAGATGAGCATGGCACCTCCTGCCCTTACAGTCTGCTAGCACTTGACTGCCCACTCAGGAAAACACATTGTCTGATTTCCAGTAGCAGGACAAATGCTTCACATGAATCGTTTCATGTCTAAAATGTACCTTTCACAATAAAGATAAAGCCTCAAAGTAAAAACTTCCTATCCAAGGCAGAGAACTTCAATAAATGAGCATATTGCAGTTTGTTTCCTGTTCCAGGCTGTCGTGGTCCGGACGCAAGCGTCCGTGCCGCCTCCCAAAAGGGGAGAGGATAGAGGGCCAAACAAGATACTGCCTTCTCCAGACCCGTAGACAGACTCTCTGCTGCATGGTGGATCACAAAAATCCATATCCCTCAAGAACACTAGCCAATTATGCCCTAATCAAAAATCCACGATGTCATCATTATTTGGACAAGAGCCCCTCATGATCCAATTTTTCTTTCATCTTGCACAACTAACCTACTCAGTTTATCTGCTCTTAATAACACAAATCTGCCCATCAAAGCCGATACTGTCACAGTGACTTTAGTTTCAGCATCTTTAAAGGGTCCATTAAGAAGAGTGTGGCCGGCAGGTCGAGGGAGGTTCTCCTCCCCCTCTACTGTGCCCTGGTGAGGCCACAGCTGGAGTACTGTGTCAAGTTCTGGGCTCCCCAGTTCAAGAGAGACAAGGAACTGCTGGAGAGAGTCTAACAGAGGCTACAAAGATGTTGAGGGGACTGGAGCATCTCTGTGACAAGAAAAGGCAGAGAGCCCTGGGGCTGTTCAGCTTAGAGAAGGCTGAGGGGGATCTCTTCTATATGCTTAGCAATATCTAAAGGGTGGGCATCAAGAGGATGGGGCCAGACTCTTTCCAATGGTGCCCAGCAACAGGACAATCAGCAATGGGCACAAACTGGAACCCAGGAGGTTCCATCTGAACAGGAGGAAAAACTTCTTTCCTGGGAGAGTGATGGAGCTCTGGCACAGCCTGCCCAAAGAGCTTGCGGAGTCTCCTTCTCCAGAGAGATTCCAAACCTGCCTGGATGCAATCCTGGGCAAGCTGCTCTGGGCAATCCTGCTTTAGTAGGGGTATGTTGGATGAGATGATCTTCAGAAGTCCCTTCCAACCCCCACCGTTCTGTGATCTTGCAATGGCACTTCTGAATTCATCTGGTGTGGCAAAGACACCAAACTCTTTCAGTGGTACTCATCACCTTTGATGGCAGCACAAGACACATGAACTGCAAAAAAGGACGCTCCCAAGACACCCAAGAATTACAGTTAACCGTGCATTTAAAGACTATAGTGACATTTGACTCCAACTACTGTCACATAGCAGAGGTTAGCAAAACATGGTATTAAGAAAACCTGTACTAAGCAATCCTGGGGATAAACTATTTGTGCAGTGGTGATAGAGGGGAAAAAAAAAAAGCCAAATCCACTTATTAAAGGATTTCAGTGGTGTGGAGAGCCTGGAGACTAAAAACAGGCATGAAGGTCTCAGCTTCTACTTCACTCTCCTGCACTGAGGCATGACAGGGTGCACAGCACAGGACAGGGTGCCGCGGTGTCCCCGCTCATGGGGTCTGCTCCGCTCCAGTAGCCCTGGCATGGACGCAGCCCGAGGGCTGACTGCTGCAGGGTGTGTAAACAGGGAGGGCTCAGACTGCCTCTGTGTCCGGCCAGCTACTCTGCCCCAGCAGATCTCTGACCTCTGAAGGTCAGGAGTTCCTTCCACTGCTGCTCTCAAAGGCTGTATTGTCCTTCAGGGAGGCAGAGGCAATGTCTTGGGGGGTGGTAAGAATTTCTTGCATCCAATTTTAACCCACTGTGTGTTTCCCACAACCTTTGATAATGGGACCCAGAGCCTCCCCAGCAGGACACTTGCAGATCGCCTCTCCAGACAAAAGAGCTTCTGCTCCAACATGAGCCATACCTGACACAGAGAAACAGTGCAGCTCAAACCAGAAGCATAAATTCTACCAAGTTATCTTCCCATTCCGTAAACACCTGCTTGTGGAGTTTACCTAAATTGCTCCCACATCCTCATTTGCTGAACCCTAGTTTTAAGACTTTAGGATGCTTGACTCATTCAGGCTGGCTTTGCACAGAGTTCTATCCAAAAAAACCTCAGCCAAGACCTGAGTTTTCACAGCACCATACATTTTCACAGCCATTCTAGACACCAAAAAGCATTATCATTATTATTACTGAATAACTTGTGTGAAACTCTTAATATCGTTTCTGATGTTCCCACCTATTCATGTTTTATGATTTGTTGGATTCATTTCATACCCTGGCAGGGCTCCATAAAAAATGATGCTAAATTGCTACCAGAGGGCAATGCTTTTTGTAATGGGTTTGAGGCTAGCCTAGATTTAAATCCAGGATATTGAGAAAGGAAAGGGGGATTGAACAGACTAGCAAGAGCAAGCGTTTCATATTTGAAAAACTTGACACTGTTGCATTGCAAAAATAATCACTTTGCATTGCTGACTTCAGCAGAGCTGCTTGCTGCATGCAGATAAGCACTTGCCTAAACGCTCACTTCACGCTTTCCTAACTAAAAAGGATTCACAAGCCACCCAAGATCCCCTCAGATTTAACAGTTCAAAAACTTCTGTTTGCTTTTAATGTAATAAAACAGTGGCTTCAAACACTTACTGAACTTCAGGCTTAAATACTCTGGAAACAGAAAGTTAACCCTACATACATGAATTTTTAAAGGTTATCTTCACACGCAGGAGCAGGGCAGATATCACCTGGAAATGTTAATACTGCACAGCCCTTTGCTGCTCCACTTCAAGGAGAGAATCTACTTGCCAAAGGAGGATCTGCCTGTTCACGTGGCAAATACCTGACAAAGCCGTTTCCTTTACAGCGCTTCTTTTTGTCTACTTTCTTTTATGTGCTTAACATCAAAGTTACAGAGTGCAAGTAAACCAACAACCACAGGTAACCCTGGAGTAAAACTGAGGGCCTCTTGCGCTTTTTGTAACAAAGCAACATGGTCTGCTCAGGATGGACCCTGCAGAAGAAGAAGAGGCTGCAGAATTCCCCAACCCTCTTTATCTGGTTTCTGCTCCAGCCGTGCCCAGGAAGGTCCCCTCTCCCCACTCCTTGGTCTCCTGGAGCCTTTGCATCAGCACAGATGTCACCCATGAGGTTAAACGCCTTTAGAAGCCAACTATGGGTCTCAGTGTTTTTAATTTGCATCTACTGTCTTAGTTTTGAGGATTCAAGTATGATACTTGAACTAAAGAGCAGGGGGTCCCAAGCAGTGCAGTATCTGGTTAAATCCACACAGAGGGTATAATGAAGGGAACACGCTCTGCTGTGCAGCACTGTCACCATTTTTAGCTCAAGCATGGAGAAGTCAACACAAGCAAGGTAGAAGACCAACAGACTTATAAATAACCCTTTCTAATCGCCCCTTTTCATTCTTGAGTATTTTTGTGTTGCATTCCAATGAAAAGTTACATTAAACCCCTGCCCATGGACTTATTTACAGCATGCCAAAGGAGGAAAAAAACCCCCAATCCTTCTGCCACTGCAGCAATGTTTAAAGTTCAAGAGCAATGAATCAAAATCCTAAATACAGCTTTTGAAACAGATTCTCCTGAGACTAGAGAGTCTGAAAGCATGGCATCTGTAGGAGGTCCTAATTCAGTGAGTCATCAAATCTTCCCAAGTGGCAGTTCTCACAACCACTTCCCAAAAGTGATGCCACTGAAACCAAGTCACAGGCAAGCATTCAGCTATGCTGGCCCACGTCTGGAAATGCCACCACATGGCACTTCTTTCGGAGAGAGAGTAAACACATAAATTGTAAATGAAGATTTTCCTTTAGCAGGCAAAGTATATTTAATACATTAATTTAAGCAGAGAACAAGCCAGGCAAAAGCTGCTAATGAACTTACAATCAAAGAAATTTCTTTAGAGATCCAAGGAGAATTTCTGATCTAATAGACTGATCAAATTAAAGCTTGTTGCTAAACCATTTTTTATACACAAACAATTTAACCCATTCAGATCAATGAAAGGAGCAGCAGTCATTTATACAAGCAGATGTCTGAAGCCAAATTTATTTTGTTGTTTTTTTTTTTAAATTGAAGTAGTAACTCCAATAAAATGGGTGTCAAGCTTTGTATACCACAGTTTGGAAGAGGGCTTGCAAACACAGCCGAAAGCCCAGCATGCTGAAAGCCAGGTCAGCACACCGCTGTCTCCCGGGACAGCTCTCTGCTACACACCGGCTCAAGATGGTTTTCTACTTCCATCCACCACCTTCTGTTGTCTCTTACTAACAAGTCCAGCTTCTTTCTCTCTTCACTGTGGCCTGGAGAAACCAAGCACCCTTCATCGCACCCAGCCCCACATCCCCCAGGCTGTACAGGACTTCTCTTTCTGCCTCCACAAACACCTCAGACTTCCCCCTATGGACTAAGCACCCAACTCCAACCACTGCAATGTAACTGACTGCAGAAAACTTATTGCTCCAAGGGGTTAAAATACAGTATGTTTTCATGCCAGAGACTGTAGGCACTTCTTAGCTCATGAAAAAACCGCTTCCATCCTAAACTGTCGTCTCCTCCCAAATAAAACGTTCTCTTCTGTTTTCTCTTTTGCCCTTCTCTAGTCTTGTATCTAATGCTGCTATAGTATCTTGCAAAATTCCTGTAGCAGGTAAAACACCGTTTCCACCTGGAATAATGTGACTAAGAGAATATCAGCTTTTAGTCAACCACAAAGGCCATCTCAATTCTCATGTGCCTTCAATGTTCCCACCCAAACACAACAACAGTCGCTTACTTAGAGGGCTTTGGATAATTTAAATGGCATGAACTGCTCCAGTTAGCAAACACAAAAAAAAGGAGGAAGGCTGGAAAACGATTTCTTCTGTGCTGAAAAATACTAGAGGGAAGAAAACAGGAACAATTCTAGTTTGTTCCTCTCCCAGCCCAAGACAGTTGTGAATTGCCAAGTATGCAGGAGTGCTTGTCTAAAATCCTTTAGTTTTGTTCCTGACTCCTTGACATTTGTCCCCAGGGTTACTTCAGAGCAAGCAGATAATCTCTTATAAATCGTTCCCTGGGGAATTCTGTGATAGCTTCTTAATGAACTACACTACAGTGATTATGAACACTAAAGCAATCACCCTCCGGAGACCAGTCTACTCAAGTGATTAAAGTTGACATAAATTGCATATTCAGAAATCAACAATTTGAGGAAAACAAGCATGGTTTAATTAGACTTACTAATGTACTGCACCGTTTTACTGAATTACTCTTTAAAAATGTGCTAGTAACAACAGCTACTGCAGTTAAAGATTTAGCTTTGCCAGAAGACATTAAAGAGAGGAAAAGACAATTTTTGCATATCTTTTATGAAATAATGGTTTGTACAAGACATTGACTTGTGTGTTTGTGAGAGAAATAAAAATCACCCCTTAGAAAACTGATAAAGCTGATTTGTAGAAATCCAAATACAACACAATGTTATCTCTGCAGAAAAACTTCCCGAAGCTTATTTTAAGAAAAGTAGAATAATGTCAGATCTACACAGAAGATTGTATTCAGTGGCTTATAGCCTCTCTTTACCAAATACCGGGTCTGAAGTTTTTCTGGCTGCTGCTTATTCAATTTTTAGAGGTGGAGAAGAAAGGCAAAGAAATGAGAGCAGTAACAGCGGACATTTTAGAGCGCTTTAGAGAGTAAAAGTATTGAAGAAATAGAAATCTTTTGTACTGCGCTTTTCTTTAGATGACATACTTTACAGAGGGAGACTTGAACCATTGAAAGGTACCTTGTGATAAAGCTGCGCCTTTAGCAACAGCTAAAATATCTACCTAAATTGCGATGGATAAGGACATCCAGAAACCCCACTGACTGCAACAACCAAATCTCCCTTGCGATTTGGCTTTTGCTGAACATGCAGAGGCTCTCCCCAGTCGCTGATCAGAACTGTGAGGGGTGGCCAAGACCTTGTGAGAACCACGCCGGGGCGAGACACTTGCACAGCAAGCAGGGCACCGATGAGAAGATTCATGTTTGGTTCAGAGCAGCAGCGTCATCTTGAAGCAGGACCTCTACTGTCCCCACTGTCTGTGGGGTGAGAGCAGTTCTGGTGTGTGCCAAGTAAACATTTGGATAAAGTCAGGCCAGATGCCCTGCTGCAGATGTGTATCATGCAGGCTCCAGCACCAGACAAGGACATAAAGATCAGGACCAAAGTGGACACCATCCTTCAAAACACATCAAAACAGTGGCTCTGAACACAGGGAGCTCCTACAACATTCTGAAGTACTTCCTGTATTACGGAAAGAGACAAATGGTGCACGTCCTTTCATGTTTGCTGACAACCAACAGCCCTCAAATAGTCATGACTCTTTTGTCCTTCCTCATCTACGCTTTTCCTGGTTCAAAACGTCTCTCTTCTGTACTTGACTCTATCTTCTGCTGCCACTCCTTACTCTCTTGCTCAATTACTGCTTTTTCTGTATTTAGCCCCTTGGGTTTCACTGCTTCCCTAGAGCCATCTTCTGCAATGCCAATATCGCCTTCAGCATCACAGAAAATAGAAGAAAGTGTGCAGCTAGACCCCAAGGAAGGGACGCTGTAAACACGTGCTGCAAGAGGGTACAGATCTTCTCAAGCACCAGGACCCAGTGACAGTAACAGGCAGTGATTGATCTCATCACTGCCAAGAACGATCAGGAGAAGCAGAGAACATCATCACAACAGATGAAAGAGGAAGCCCCTGCTCTCAAGCCTTAGGGAGGGTCTGACACCTTATTACAGAGCATCTGAAGCAGATCCTTTAGTTGGGAGTACATAAAGCTTCTGGCTCATTAGTTAACCACATCCTGGGATCATTACACAGGAGAATTTGGAGAAGAGGAGGACTTAAGCATACCCCTCCCTTTCCCATAGAAAATCCCTTCAAGGACACATCTAGGGACACACCGTCAGCCTGCTCCTCACCCCAACTAGCATCAGCAACTCCCTTGCACTCCTCACTTCTGACTGCATAAGCACACCACTTTTCTGTATGCCTCTTTAGGGTGGCCAGGGAGCAAGGCTTTCAGCAGAATTAAGTAGGAAAGATTATATATACACAAATATGTGTGTAAATACCAATGTATTTGAGAGCAAGAATGGTCTTGCTCTCTTCAGCAGCAGTACTTTGTGTAGCAGCACTCTCGGTTCTGCTCCTGCTGCGCTGACAAGAACAGAGCAGAGCTTTGAAGGAGCCCACACTACCAGTGATGTAAAGTGGGTTGCAGCAGATCAGCACCAGTGCTGCTGTCAGGGACCTGCAGTGGCTGGCAGGCTTGCTTTTCTTGCCTTCATCGATTCCTTTGATCAAGGCCCATAGTGCTCACCTCACCCTTTCAGTAAATAAAGAATAACTCCTCAGGGAATGGAGGGTAAGACTAAACACTTGCACCACCTGTTAATCTGCAGGTATAGCTCCCTGCTGCTGTGGTGGCCTTTCACAGAATCACAGAGTCATAGGGGTTGGAAGGGACCTCTAGAGATCCTCTCGTCCAACTTTCCTGCTAAAGCAAGGCCACTCAGAGGAGGTTGCCCAGGATCACATCCAGGTGGGTTTGGAAGCTCTCTGGGAAGCCTGGGCTCCATGACCCTCACAGGAAAGAGGTTTTTCCTGATGTTGAGGTAGAACTTCCTCTGTTCCAATTTTTGCCCATTACGCCTTGTCCCATCTCTGGGCACCAGTGAAAAGTCTGGCCCCATCCTCTTGATACCCACTCTTCAGATATTTACAGTGGTAAGATTTTCCTAAAGCTATCTACTTGTAAGCATGTGTTTTATTTTGTTACTCCCTCTGAGGGCAGGAAAGAGTAAAGGTTGTGGCAGCAGGAGACAGTGTGCTGTGTGGTCCTGGGAGCCTCCATGAGACCACTACGCAGAGCTTAACCTCCAAGTGTTCTCTGGATGCAAGAGAGGAGAGCAGCTCTGCAAATGAAGAGGATGAGCTGGGTGTGACCCCAGAGGGAACAGGCACAGTCCTCCTCTCAGCAGTGTTTCAGCCTGGTGGTCACTCACAAGACCTACATCCGGCCAAGCACAGCACAGCTGAGGACTCCCAGAAACTCACTTTTTTTACTCATCACACACAAAAAAAGCCCACATGCCTAGGTGTCAGCTCATTCAGAGTGTCCTGGAATAGGTGCTGCAGGCACAGCTCCTTCAGCACACTGCTCTGGGTGGGGAGCAGGCTTAGGCGACAGGCACCACCACCCTGGGAATGGCACAAGGAGGAAAGGTCTCCTTGAGATCTCCCTCTTGAGATCACACAATTCCTCAGGAGCTCTGTTTTGTAACCTTGGTGGTCATGACCAAGATGATCCCAGGAGATGGATGTTAACTTCATGGAAGATCAAGAATTTCTTTGCTAAGCTATGCTTGACTGCCCCACAATTCCTCCTCCTTGCATTTGTGCTCCTTGCCACTGCCATGAAGCCTTTAGCCTTCCTCTTTTGATGACCTTCTCCTCCTTACTTTACCACTACAAGGGAGAAACATTCCATCCAGGAAGGCAGCTTTTACAAGCACATGCTCTGACATCTCTTCCCACAGCACAAAGACCCATTCCAAAATAGGATTTCAATAAATCAACAGCAGAACAATGTCACCAAAATGCTGGCTGAGGAAAATAGCATCACTAGTGAGAATTAATAAGAACAACACAGAACATACAGGTTTACTTTCTTCCCCTTCATTCTGAACACAGTGACAGTTATTGTCTGTTTAAAATGCGGCTCTACACTAATTACATGTACTTCTGACAGCAGATCACCTATTTTTGTTAAGATGATGAACAAAAGTTTTGTGCTTATACAAAAGCTTCTAAAACTACTCAGGTTTATGCTTAAACACTGAGGTAAAAGGTAGCTGGAAAAATTAAGTCAAGACCTTCCAATTTATTTCTCCAAGAGATTACAAGCTGACATTTGCATGATTTCCTATGAAATAATATTACTGCCTGAAGACAACAGTAGAAATGCAATAAATAGGGCATATTTTCCCATTTAATATTAAACATTAAGTAAGGCTCCTAAGGATATACTCTAAATAGCAATAGTTTATTGGAAATGAGTCTTAATTCCTTTTAGATTAAATAATATAATACCATAGATGTTTCTTAACCTAGTATCTAAAGTTAAGGGAAAGGAATTTCTGAAAAAAGATTATTTTCCTATAGGTGGCTATAAAAAGCCATCTGCATATCTATAGCTTAAGATCATCTTGATGCTCCTCATTCCTGCTCCTGTCTCTCCCGACAGCAGTAACATGAAAATGGCATACAATGCTCTTTAAAATATCTCAAAGAACTGAAATGCATATAGACCTTACCAGGAAACAGGAAAATCCTACAGAAAGTAGTTCTCCCATCAGCTGAGAGCAACTGTCACTATCAGAACAGGGTTACAAAACACAGGTCTAAACATTCCTTGCGAGCCTTCATCATATATTCATTATATTTTTTTTAAATACTGGTTTTAACATCACTATGCTCAGCCCTCCAGAGCCAGAATTGCACGAGCGTGCTTTATTTTTATGGTTCATAAATCAGTCACTGCCCAATTTCCAGTTGTAACTGTTACAAGATAATTGCAGAAGGAACAGCTTGACTTTTAAAACCAATTAGGCAATCACAATACACAGACTGACTTCTTTGTTTTTTAAAAATCAAATTGCTCAAGATAATTTTATAGCAAAGCAAAAACAAGCATTTGAGAGGAAGCTGATGAACATTAGGGAGGCCTATCTTAACTAGGCAGCTGATACTCACGGCAAGTAAAGTACAAGGAAGCCCATGTTGAGGACTAACAGGAGCACTTTTGAGATGGAAATTGAAATTACTGAGGGGGAAGCAGCAGGGTATCAGAGCAACAGCAATATCATTATTTCATAGTAGGTATTTAAAAGCCAGTATCTCCAGTGACATAAAAATCCAAGAACAGAATGGCATTAAAACTATCCACTTGCTTTCTGTCTGGAAAACCTCAATTTTGATCATCAAACCTAAAAGCAGGAGAAAAGCAAGTTCAGACAGTCTGAGCAGAGACCCAAATTAACTTCAGCAGCCCTCACCTTTATGAATATCCCATTTTAAAGAGGCAAGAAGTATGCAATAAAACAATGCAGAACACAACAGAATGGAGACTGGAAGGTAAATAAGCTCTTGTTGCTAATGCACAGCTAGCTACAAAGAAGTGCAAGTTTACAAAAAGATGAGTTAGAAAGCACTGCGCCAGTCTGCACGCAATTTGTAGTCTGTGGACCAAACTGCTACCAGAAATTATCTAAGCATCTAGGATTTAGGAGCATTTCCATGGATAAAGAAGAGTGATCTGTTTCAGAGTTAAAGCCAACTTTCTTCATAACTTGATTTTAAAAGTATCATAATATAGGAATTCAGATACAGCACATTCTTTAATGCCTTTACTAGTACCCAGACTGCTGTTAACAGCGGTCCAGGAAAACACGTTCAGTAAAAGTAAGTAAAGTGGAAAAGAGAGAACGCTCAGTGCTTAGTAACTTAGACAATTCAGTCGTGGATGACATGACACTGAGTGCAACAAAATGCTAGAAAACAAAATCCCCCCCCTTCATTCTCTACACTGTTAAAATACATTTTAACCAGGTACCTTTTACAGATTAGTTAGAAGACCAATTTTTATTTCAGAAAAACGCATTAATTTAAATGTCTCTTCAGGTTTCTACCATTTGATACAAAAGAAAGTGTTAAAAAGGTCACAGCAGTTTATTTTGAAGGATTTTTCACGTAGGAGCTCTGCTGCCACCACAAGGATTCAGGAGAAGATACAACCTACATTATCTACTCTGCACGGGACAACTTTAGATACTTTTACTCTAGAAAACCGGGCTGCCTTCATATTATTGACGAGTGGAATATGAAATATTGACTTTCAAGCCCACCACCGCCCAAGACCAGATACTATCCATAGTGTGCAAATTCAGACAGTATTCTGCTCGTGGAGATGAACAGGTTCTCCAAACTATGGCGTCCAAACATGGGAAACAAAGGACTCCGGAAGGCTGGATTAGCGGATGCAGGTGGCATATTAAAAGTAACCTGGATCATATCTCACGGCTCTTGTTTGCTACCAGCCACTCACTCAATCATGCATTTTTGTGGTCTATAGTTAAACGTCCCTACTACAATTATTAACACACTGACAAATAACTTGACTGTTATTCCGTATTTTCCATCTCAGAAGCACATGTCGCCTCGAATCCAAGTGCTTGGACACTAATTTATTTTTTTTTGTGATTACATTTCAAATCACATGAAATGACAACATGACAAGTTAAACAACACTTACAGAAACTGCTCATTTACTTACATTGGAGACTCTGAACACCAAAAGAATGAAAACTGCCATTTGAGGTGTTGTGGTGTTTTATTTTTTAATCTATAAAACATTAGCTTCCAATTGTGGTACTTCAGTGCCCATGGGTAAAAAACAAAGCCCAGGGGGGATACTGGATTTTATCTTATTTTCTTTTTAAAGTTAATCTACTATCTCCTTTTCTCTTGCTGAACCCACAAAGCAAAGTTCCCACCCCCAAAGTTCCTGGGTTGTGGTTTTTTTTTTTTTCTTTAGAGTTGTGGAGGTTCTTTTCTTTTAACTTAGTGAAGGTAAAAAATACCCCAAAATGCTTCCTAATATTCAGTAATTTGAGTCTCCTGGTAGTTGAGATTCCAGGATGTTTAATCCGTGAAACAAATCACATGTAATTAGTAAAGTGATGCAAGAATAAAATGGAAAAGAAGATTAATACACATCTTCCATCATCACTGAGCATAGGAAATTAAGTACACAATGTCACCAGTCATTCCCACTCAGCCTTAACAGGCGGCAGTTTTTTAATCTCTAAGAAGAAAACCACGAACAAAGCTAGGAGAGCAGATGAAAATATAGGTACATTCTTGTCCAGCTGCAATACTGGTGTACTCATTTTCTAATGGCTGAAGCTTAAAACTTACGGTGCAGAGACTTTCTCTTGGAATAAAAGACAGAGAAAGGAACAAAACCAGTTAACCTAATTACCCGGTCAGTATCTCAATTAAACCTAGTATTAAAACAGAAACACAAGAGGCAAAGTAAAATAGTAGCTGACAAAAAAAATAAAAAATAGGGAAGGATGTTTAAGAAAACCCACAAAACGCACACATCGATTCTACTTCAAGTTGTTTTCAATTTGCTTTTTGGGAAAGAAACAAACACCTGACGTGTTCCCTTTACTGACCTAACACAGCTAACGTTCTTTAAGAACCAGTTCTGGCAGGGTTCCTGGTAAAAGCAAAAGGGTGATTATTCCTCAGTGCTCTGCAAGACTCTTCTGGTAGCAAGATCATGTAACAGTAAATGGACAACTGACCGCTGCCTGTGGCAAGGCAAGAGCAGTCACTGCGCTTTGTGCACTACTCAAGCACAGATGTGCTGCTCCCCTCTTTGAACACTGAGGATGAAACAGAATTCGAGGCAGTGCAGGAACTACACTGATTCTGTTCCACACGGGGTTTCTCCCAAATGCAACTTGCCTTTCGCTTTTCCAGGTTCCCTTACTCAGAGCAACTTGGCGAGGGGTTGGGAGGGGCAAGGTGGCCTATTGATTTGTCAGGAATATCAATAAATGGAAATTACAGGAGTTACAGGATTAGTTAGTCCTGCTCACGTCATACTCTTGTATTCTTTGCCTGGGTAAAAAAAAAGAAGCAGACCATCCTTACCAAGCCTGGTTTCTCAGGGTCACCTGCAGTTGTGCCATTCTATAAAGCCTTTTGTCAGTCAAAGTGGCATTTGTGCAGCCATGGTAAAACCAGCAAACACCTCTATGATCAGTTAACGCTGTACTTGTTTCAGTATTGCCACCAGCACTTGTCAAAGAACAAAACCTCTGCTGTTTCTAAAGCAAAACACATTATCTGTCTCTTTTCAAGTCCATAAAAATATTTTAAAAGTATTGATACATCTAGTTTGATGCATGTATCTAAAAGGAAATAGTACCTTTAATGTTCTAGTTGGAGCCCAGCCAGTGCCATCAATTGAATGTTCTCTCAATAAACTGGAAAAAAGACACATATATTACACAGTGCAACTTCTAGTTAAACAACCTTTGTCAGAAATCTTCACAGAAAGCAGGAAGAACTTAGGAAGTAATTGCAACATACGAATTACAGACCTCTTGCACTTTATCTGGTACTAGCATTTTAAAGCAAAAAACCTGGTATGCCTTCCTCAATGTCCATTCTACACAGGGCCATTACAGATCTCCTGATCTGAGCTCAACCTTTGCCAAAAAACCTGAATTATTTTCATCAAGCAAAGTAAGCGTGACAGAAATCCTTGTGACAGTCTCAACATTGAGCCTTTATCTGCCCCTGAGTACAGACACGCACGTGCTCCAGTTTAGAAGACGTTCACCTTTGGTGAAGAGAGAGGTTTACAGAATGACCTCTCCCCAAATCCATACATTTCCATCAAAAATAAAAAGGGGGGGGTGGGGGAGCGGTGGAACCAGATAATCTTTAAGGTCCCTTCAAACCCAAACCATTCTATGATTCTATACAAAAATTGTATTTTTGGAGGGATATCTAATGAGCAAGAAAGAGAATTATCATCCTCTCTTCTCTGATTCAGCTTCTTAAAAGCAGCGATAGGAAAGTGAAATAGTTTGGGCCTGTCTGCCCAGGAAGGTTCTGGAGCAGCCAGAACACAAGCAGATGCATCTGGAGCCTGTTGGGATGCAGCATGGGACAGCCCTGCAGCAGGGGCTCACAGTCCCCTTCCAGCTGTAAGGCACACAGAGCATTCTACGGCTTTACAAGTTTATCAACTGTCAGGATGGCATGTATTAAGGTATTTTTAAATTACAGTGGAAGGATGGACTATACAGGCTGTCCATAGAGATATTTATCGAATGCATTGACTTTTGAATCCAAGGAGATGCACTGTGACGGGCACCACTCCTTGTTTGATGTAGAGAAGCTAGGAACAGGATGATCATTCTGGACAAGACCGTTCCATCATAACTGTGCTGCTAATCTTATTTCTGTGCCTTTAAAAAGATAAAATACACCATTACCACTAGTGCAGTTCAAAACAAAATGTCAAGAACATCAAAAATAACATCTCATGGCTGCAATTTTTGTTCGTATTACAAAAGTAAAAGCAAAAATGCTGCTGAACAGGGAAGAGCTAGGACTTTGTTATTTGCTCAAAACCTGAATTTTTAGCTGGCTTTGTCTGCTCCTCAAAATTTTGCTACAGTACTTCCCTTTGCCTCCTCATGTAGCTCACTGTGAACTTAAGAGTGAGGAATAAGTTAACACACATGCAAAAAGCATAAAAGGATCCATTGATAGAGCTCAAGGTGCTTGAGCATAATCATCTAAGCCTCACTAACACCCTTCTAGCTTCCCAAATCTTCAGAGCTCTCTCTACACATCTCCAGCTGGGGATGTTGGCCACCAGGACTTGAGAGGAGACACTCATAGCCCTGCTAAAGGGCTGGCAGAAAAGCAAGGATGATAGACAAGTGTACCTTTGCCTAATATTTCTCGTTTGCTCGTACAATTCACTTTTAAAGCAGCATCCTCTTTCTTCCTACAAAATGGGAATGATCATTAGGCCCCTAATCAAAACCTTTTCCCAGCACCGGGTCTGTAGAAACCACATATCGTGCTCTCCATGGGGATGACCTAGATAAAACTGTCAGATGGTTTGGAGGTCCGAAGAGTGATCTGCTGGCAGAGTATCATTCACACTGCAGAACAAACTCCTCAACGAGTAGGGATACACAAAACACATCATGAGCTAGTTTAGGGGATGAACAAGCATCTGCATGGAGCTTCTGCTCAAAGAGTGTTGTCATCTGCGCATCCTGCCACTGAGGAGCTGTGCTACTAGGAAGTTCTCAAATGGCACAACCAGCAGCAGTTCTCACGCACTCAATGCTTCAGAAGGCTGCTTTTGAAGAGCTGCGAGACACCACAAAAGCCACCTGTTCTACCAGGCTTTCAAGATACCTGATGGACAGAAAAATCTGTTTACTTGAGGTGACTATTCTAACATTGCCAGGACTTTGCTCCTAATGAGCCAGAAAGTTCATCGAATGATATTCAGATCGAATAAACATTCAGAAGCTTCCCTTGTGATACCTGAGAATTCATTTGCAAAAGTAAAGAGAGGGGTAAAAACACACTGCACCATTTCTGCAGCGTTTCAGATCACTGAAGCTGGTAAGCAAGCACGTGTCTTGGGGAACAAGTGGCAGGGCTGACAGGAGGGTGAGTGCTGTGGCACGAGCAGGAGCTTGTCAGGCAGAGAACTTCACCAAGAACAGCAAAATGCCATTTGCATTTGCTGTCTTCAGCTGTTGTAGGGTCTGGGAAAAAGCCAAACGTGTCCTTAGTCATGAGGAAACTGGAACTGATAACTGCACCTTAATCCTAGAATGGTTTGGGTTGGAAGGCTCCTTAAAGATCATCTAGTTCCAACCCCCCTGCCATGGGCAGGGACACCTCCCACTAGACCAGGTTGCTCAAAGCCCC
>JAVSBS010014504.1:0-10281 GCA_033124195.1 Coracias cyanogaster | reverse complement strand
GCAGTGTGCATAGGAATTCGTTCATTTTTTTCCAAACTATAGTCCAGCCCCTGACAGTGTCTGAGGGACAGTGAACCAGCCCCCTGATTAAAAAGTTTGAGGACCCCTGCTCTACAGAATCACAGAATGGTAGGTGTTAGAAGGGACCTCTGGAGATCATCTCAGCCAAGCCCCCTGTTAAAGCAGGTTAGCCAAGTGCAGGTTACACAGGAACACGTCCAGGCAGGTTTGGAACCTCTCCAGAGAAGGAGACTCCACAACCGCTCCGAGCAGCCTGTGCCAGGCTCTGACATCCTTGCAGAAAAGAAATTTTTCCTCATGTTTAGATGGAACCTCCTGGGTTCCAGTTTGTGCTTATTGCCTCTTGTCCTATCAGTTCACACCACCAAAAAGAGACTGGCCCCATCCTCTTGACACTTACCCTTCAGATATTTATAAACACTGATAAAATCCCTTCTGTCTTCTCTTCTCCAGGCTAACCAGCCCTAGGGCTCTCAGCCTTTCCTCATCACAGAGATGCTCCAGTCCCCTCAGCATCTTGGTAGCCTCCATTGGACCCTCTCCAGTAGCTCCTTCTCTCTCTTGAACTGGGGAGCCCAGAACTGGACACAATATTCAAGCTGTGGCCTCCCTAGAGCAGAGAGGGAGGAGAACCTTATTCAACCTCCTGGCCACACTCTTCCTAACGCACCCCAGGACACCGTTGGCCTTCTTGGCCATGAGGGCACATTGCTGGCTCAGGGGTTTGCTGTCTCCAAGCACGATACCATGTACTGCATGCTTGCAACCAGCTACTGAACTCCTAATTCTGAACCCCTAATTCCAGGGTACTGTCATATTAGATGTGGTCTTGCCTGCAGAAACCAGCATTAAGAACTGAAAGAGCAGAGAAAGGTAAATCTTCCCTTAAAGCGCCTGGCACAGCAACATGCACCGCTCACTAACAAGAACTGCATCCACTGCTCAGCTGCCCCCAAACCTCCACACTGTGGAACAAACTCAGGAGTGCTCAGGCTTTTTTTGCTACTGTGTCTGTTGGTTGTTCCGCCTGGGAGCATAGTTTGCTATAGATATAATAAATAAATTTGAATTGTATTTCCCATCCACAAAACTTACAAGTTACTCATAAATGAAAGGCAGTAACACAATTCAGTTGCATAGTTCCTGGGAAGCGAAGGTTATTTCCAAGACCTTTCTCTGCCATGCTGCCTTCTCTGGAATACCACCTGCTTTCTCCCTCTGTTGTGTATTTTATTGAAGTCTTACTTTACCTGTATTTCACAGAATTATGAAGGAGAGGCATCAAGACACCTCCCCCTTTTACTTCTAAAGTTCTAGGAAACCTGATCAAATACATTTCTGCATTTCCTGTAGTTTCCTTTTCCACTTGATTTCTAACTTCACTTTCTGGTCTGCACAGGCACAGCCCATTTATTTGACCTAACAGCAACGTGTAAGAGATTTCAACACCAACTCTCAAGAACGTATGTCTAAAGAAAACTCTAATTCAGTTTAAGGTACGGAAAGCGCTTTCTTGGCTCAGAATTCAAACTGATCTCATCATAGTTAAGGGCTCCCTAATTCCCCAGCACTTTTCTTGGTAAGCCATGCTTACCAAACCTAGCTGGTCTCTGCAACGAGCATGCTGCTTGTTTGACTCCCACTTGCTTGGCACAGCCCTGGTTCCCTGCTACACCAAGAGAGAAAACCCCACCAGCAGAAGCACTGTCTTTCACACCTACCTAAAAAGTTGACAACTGCACTCTTAAAATCCCACACTCCGCAGCACTTAAGCAGCCACAGCTGATTTAGCCAGCCTTAACTGGAAGAGGTAAAACACTGGGGGCATATTTTGCTTAAGGTTTTCACAGAGCACTGTCTTTATAACATAGCAAAAATGTAATTTTGGCTATAATCAAGGACTTTTTTACTTTCTCTTTCTGCTTAAAAAAAAAGACAAGACATAACCACCTGCTGAAGGCTGCAGCTCTACAAACCCATCATAAGATTATTTCCCCCCCCCCATCTCTCTCTTTAAGTTCTCCAGCTTTTCACAGCAGAAGGCACTATCAGTCTTCACTAGAGAGTAGAGTTAGGACCTGGCTCTTATTTTAAGGTGTTGACTGCTTTCCTTATTGCTTTTTGCACTTGTGTGTTGTTCAGCTTAATGAATCCTGGCTGCCCTTTGCTTCAATTCTGAGACAAGGTCAGCAGAGAAAAGAGAAAAAACCCAAAGGACAGAGCATGTTCAAACCCAGCAATGGTCAGGCAGCAGCAGCTCTGCTGAGCTGGGACCTCACTTCTGCCTCTTCAGCAGAGAGTTTACTGATCACCATACTTTCCTCAAATCGTGAAAAATTTCCTGTAATGCATTCATGCTTCTGTGTTGCCCTTTGTCTTGGCACAAGAATGAGTGGGTTTTCTTGTGAAAACATGAAAATGAAGGTGCTCACACCCACAAGGAGGGAACAGTGTGCTCTTTCTTTGAAGGTGCACAGAACATGTGGGAAAGTTAGAACTAATCCACACAAAAGCTTTGTCAACAAAGGCAAGTTCCCCAAAATTAAAGTTTCTAATCAACTCTGCAACAAACCACTGAAACTAAGAATGAAACAACTTTATAAAGATGAAAGAAGCAGGTAAAGATCAGCTTCAATAATCTAAACTTTTATAGTAACACCAAGTAAGGAAACAGATGTTACTATTAACTGTGCCATCTAAACATCTAAGCCATAAGTAGCACATTTACTGGGCCAAAGCTGCAGTGTTTTGAGTTTTCCAGGTTCTGTGACTCTGTGCTAGCGACAGCCTTGACATTGAGGTAATTTTTTATTTTGCTGCTCAGAAAGCAAACATTTTGACCACATCATTCACGCTCCATTAAGATTCTGATGGTTTAAGTTATGTATTTTATACCTAAAGCAATACCACTGACAAGAATACTCGCAATAGGAAAATGCTCCTTGTGCAGTCTGCCGTTTATTGCTGTGGTTTAACAGGTTCGTAAATAAGCAAAATGTAGAAGCAACAATTAGAGCTCCAACGCACTGAACTTCCACAAGCTCCAAAAGCATCACAAAATTAAAGAACAAACTTAGTCTCCCAATTTTTCTGACCTCCTCTTTCAAAACTACAACTGTGCCATAAAGAAAATCCAATTTCACTGCCTCTCACAGTCAAGAAGGTTTATTCCCAAGAAGCGGCAAACTCAGGAGCAGGGCAAGGCCCAGCACCCACTCTGAGAAGCCATCCTGGCTAGGTCTGAAAGGTCTCAAGTGCAGACACATGTGGGGAAGAAAAAATTCAGGTGTCCTCAGCTGAGACCCAGACTAGCTCCCAGTAAGCCAGGCTGCTGCTGCTGAAACCTTATGTGATCTGGTGCAGAAGCACACTCAAGCGGCAGGTACATTTGCAGAGTCCTGCTCTTGACCCAGTAGGCACTTGAACAGTTTCAAATGCTCTTTTAAGCCATAAAGGGAGTAAAAAGGCAAGAACTTCAACCCACCACAGACTTTGGAAGAGTTAAACGCAAAATGACTATGTCTCAGAGGCAGCTTAGGAACTTTATAGAACAAGGGTATGCTAAGCCTAACACAAGCAACCAGAACTATTTATAAAGGATTTCACAAAGAGCAACTCTCCCTACCCATGACAATTCTCGGGACAGAAATAGGAACACACACTCCTGACGTGCATGCAGGCATATGGTTTATGAGACACCCACGTGAGTGTTATATTCAGTAATGCACAGACTATAATCTCATTGTTCTGCTCCCTCTCCTTCCCCCAGCCCACCTAAACAAGTCAGAATAGGGAAGAGCTTTGTTTACTGGCCTTGCCACAGAGTCAGGCCATATGCTTCCCACTGGAGTTTGGTTTTAAGTACACAAAATGAAAGCATTATTTCCTCAACTGAAACAAACATTCTCATCTGCAGCAAGACTTACTTCTCTCTGGTTTTGTCCAAAAAGTCCCACTCTCCTGTTTAGGTCCCTCTTTAATGTGCCATCTTTAAGACTGCTACAGATGAAGATAAATAGCTTGATGCTCTGGAAAAAGCTCCATTTTCTAAGTATCAATTCTAGCAGTATAACGCTGTTTGCCTCCAACTTCTTATCCATTTATCTTTAAAACTTTCCCTACTTAGCACCTCTGAGCTGTACAACCATACAGACCAGTATAAAAAGTCAAACAATCCACCCAATACTGCTAGTTTTTCAATAGAGGAATTGATGTCTATTTTCCTACTGCTTCCAAATGTTTATTTTAAACAAGATCAATCACATCAAGCAAATCCCACGCTTCAGCTTCTATACACTATCACAAAACTTAGTGTCCTGACATCAAAGGCCAGAAAAAGCCACTGTGGTTAGAAATCTCTAACCTTGCAATATATCCCTTCATATTCCAGGTATGCTGAAAGTCAGAAGTGTCACGATGCACTGAACCAGACCTCCCCTTGTCAGGGAAGTTCTAGAAAAAGTCTTAGCAGTAATTTTTCAAATTAGCGTCAATTCTCATTGTGTCTTTTTAGATTTACAGTATCTATCATAATCATGCTGCAAGCATTTTAGTGTAAGCTATTAGTTTCCTCTAATAAATACAAATCACTCATTTACCAAACAGCTTTCCACCGCTGTCTTCCAAAAGAAGGGATTTCATTTGGGAGGAGGCTAAGAAGCATCACTGAAAAGGAAATGCTTTTGTGATTCAAGTGCAATGTGCAGAAAAAAGGGCATTGTTTTGAAATGGCAGCATTTTCAAAACAATGCCTCACAATCTCAAGAGTGTTCATGAAGAAAGGGGTTTTTTTAATTATTAACAAAAAAAGTATTTTCTCCCCCCTCAATTTTCCTCACCTGTTATTGAGAGGAAGGATATCACTGTACTCAAAGGCTTGAGGAAAGTAAATATATGGATTCTCCTCATTTATTTTCAGTGCACATTGCACATACACCTCACTTTTATAACTTCTGTTCTCTCCAGCTTATACAGATGCACACCTGAAACTTTCCAGTTAGATAAATCCATTTGTAAAAGCCACAAATGTGGGAGATGACTGCGGAATAAACCATGCTAACTCATTTGCTTAGGTATTAGGTTATTTCAAGCTGCCACAACCAAAACTCAGCAGTACTGGTAATATAATACTGAAATATGATATTCAGGTGCAGTTCAAGGGACAACCTTTGTGATCAACAAACATATCCATGTACTACTGACATCCTGGATGGTGCTATAACTCAATTTAGTAGTCACATTCATTATACACTAATCCTAAATAATACTGTAGCTTGTCCTCTGCCCCTTTCAAATTTTCAGACAGGACCTGCCTTTCAAGTTCAGCACTGTACAGCTCAGAGCATCTTGCAGGAGCAGTTACGCAGCCCCTATTCCTAACTCAATGAAGTTCCCCCTCAGAGAAGAATTCAACATCAAAAATTGTCTCCACAGCCAGAACAAACGGAAAGCTGCTAAAGCAAGTGCACTGCTTGCTCTATTGCAACTTGCACACTAGGCCTACAGAATTAGGGCCTTGCTCTCCAACTGAGCCAATATTGAAAATCCAGTGAAAACAGAGATGCAAGAACAAGTCATGCTGAACTTTTAACAAAGCTGTGCTTTATTAGAGCCTCTCTCCTGGCCAGAGAGGCAGCAGAACCCCTCCAAGCACCATTTCTGTCTGCTCCTCCTCAAATTAGCGCTTGCTTTCTACATTCTCCAGTTGTTTACATTTCCGCTGTTTGATTTGTCTTGAAACACTAGTCACTGCTTGCGCTCTCGCTAGTCCATCCCTCCTTGGCCAAAAAACCTCCCTCCAAAACCTGGCGGCCTGAATTACTAGTCCTCACCCTCCCACACCCTCAGACTCTTCTGCCTTCTGTGATTTTGAAGCCGTGGATGTTTTCCTGGACTTCCTGGGGTTTCAAATCAGAACCACCATCATGCTCCTCACACCAGAGGTGTGCCCTGTTAACCTCCCAAATGTGTTTCACTAGTCACCAAGATAATCAGCATGGGACTGCTACCAAATCCTGTTTAGCAGCCGTGACTAATGCTCCAGAGGAAAAACAGCTGGAGGAGAATATCCAGCTGTCTCTATTTCCCTACATAAAACTTTAGGGATAGAGATTTTTCCTTTCACAATACATCCATTAAATAACCCAACAAAACAGTGTCCCGAGCCGTGATTGGTATTTGAACCTGTAACGATACTGGACGTGTAAGCAAACAAAGGAACATCTCAGAAAAACCAAGAAAGGGCATTTTTAAGAGTACCTTTTTCCACAACAGTGAGGAAAAAGCCCATTTAACTTGCATCCATCACTAAAGCCAAGGACAGCACCTGACAGCACTCAGCTGCAAGCTTACATATTTCCAGTTTCAGTAGAAATACTGACTTTGAATTTTTTTCATCAAAATGGTGCAAATAGCTAACACCATACCTAACTTTTTTTTTCCCCCTACTTAGAGGCAATATCAGTTAGCAGACATGTAGTTGCTCTATGCCAGATTTTTAAAAGTTTGTAAGCATCACCTACACTTATCAGTGGCTGGGCAAGGGCCATCTACCCCATAATCAAAATGTCATCGATCTATTTACCAGTCAGTGTGCACAGCACATCTGAGGACTGCAGGGTTATCAGCGTGACAACACATCCTCCAAAAGCCTCCTGTAATGCCTCCCTGGACAGGGCTCTATCAGCACAAACAAGGCTGTCTTTAATTTACCTCCAGATAAAAACCAGACACTGGCTGTGCCTGGGTGATACCTCTACTAAAACTGGCAGACATCTGTCTGCAGAATTTATTAGACTATCACCAATTTACTGTGGATTAGGAATAAGAGAGTATCTCTTCAGCACATCAATATCACCACTCGAGCACACAAGCAGCTGCTCTTCATTCATACACTATCACCAGCTGTCAAGGCCAGGAGGATTTAAAGTATTGTGCCAAAATTAAAAAAAACAAAACACCAAAATAATCACCCTCAGCTAAGCTTCCAGGACAGCCCACCATGTGTCTAAGCTGCTGTGTAGGACGCTACACAGACCAGTTGCTTGCTGTCCTCCTGTTGACTCAGAAGCTATAGACTTACTTGAGGACAAAAAGGATGCATAGGTGTTCCAGAAAGAGCACAGCTATCACTGAGCTTTCTCTACCCCAGTCCCTTGTTCTCTCAGCTCAGAGCTTTACACTGTAGAATAAAACCACCACCATTAAGAGGTACAACTGAAGCAGCACTAACCTCAGCACAGCTGCTGGGGCAAACAAGGACAGAACATGTCAAGCTTATTCTCATCTTCTCCTCTCGCTTCTCGTGTAGTTATACTGAAGTGATCTATTTCTACTGTCAGGTCCCATTTTGGTCCAGGAGCCATTCCAACCAGACTGATAGTCGGTCCTACAACTTTTTTGGGAGAGCCACGTGATAAAACTTTCAAGCACAATCAGAACATGATCTAGCACTCATGCTTGTCAGAAGGATGCTGGCAGTGACCTGCTTTTAACTTTGTCAGTTTGGGACTCAACTTGTTCAATACTTTGTGTTGGTTTCCTGATGATAGCCATTGCTATTACAATGTCAAGGCTAATTTTCTATAGCTTACATTATTTTCTTCGCCTGCAGACTTAGATAAGGTTTTGGTCATAAAAGTGAAAGACACAGTTGCTCTAAGCCTGCAGTAAAATTTCTTACAGCACCTCACACTATAGGAGGTATTGTAGTTGAAGTGTATTTATACTACACTACTATTTTCCACTCAAGTCTACACCTGTAGGTTAGTGAAAATCTCAGATTATATATATATTTAGTAATTTGGCTTTGTAGCTTAGCCTGGTTAAAGAGCTTATTCCTCCTGCCTTTATCTTTCCCCCTCAGAACTGGAATTAATGGAGGATTTCCAAACTGGAAGTCTAAAGCAAGCCCTTTGCTAGAGTTACCCCATCAAGGTTTAAAGTATATTAGAACACCCTGTCCTTAGCACAATGCAAAGGCAGAAAATTGTGAACAGAACATTCCTACAGTCCAGTTGAAGCACTTCTCAGTGCTCTGAGGCAGCAGCATTTGCAGAGAAACCTTGCTCCAGTATACAGTAATAAGGCAGAATCTCCCAATTCAAAAAAGCCATATGAAATGCTAGAGTTAGGCTACATCATTCAGGTAGTGTCAGACCAGTGTGTCTCAAGTCACTCTGAAATAGGACCAGGAAATACAAGCTTCCTTTAACTGGCATGAATCCTAGTAGTGACAGCTTACACATGCACAGCAGAATATTCACTATTGATCATTTTTAGCAGAAACAGCAACCTGAACAATATATTTCCTGTCGCATAGCTCAAACTTTAACACACGGCTATTCCCAGAGGGAGTAAACCTGAGTTTAAACTCATAGTAACTGCAAAGCGTCAGCAGTCACAGGTTTTTAAATATAAGATTATCTATGCAACCGAATAAAAGAGCAAGAAAGAGCTGTCCTTGATTTAACTATAAAATAGTTTAATTATTGTCTCAAACTACCTCATTTACCCAGAACTACAACAAAGTCGAAGTTTGGGGTTTTTTTCCCACTAACGGCAAGCCAGCTAGTACCAACCTAGAGCAGCCTTCCTAGAACAGACCGCATCATACTACAAAAATGAGTGTTGGGGTTTTATTCACTATTTCATACTCAACTTCCAGTGACTCCAGGCCTAAAAAAAAAAAAAAACAAAAAACTCTTTGCATTGCATTTTTATGCTTCTTAAAGTTTATTGCCTCTGATCAATACCCCTGAACACTGGTGTTACTTTTAGGACTTTCTTTCCTGTCACAGCCATTTATTTTTTGCTCAGAAAATACCTTCTTAACAAGACAAATCTGATGTTCTCCTCCTGTTATTTACTGACATTCATGTGACAATTTTTTAATCATAATGTTGTAATTGATGACACAGTTCCCAATGATGGACTAATTTTTCAGAGTAGGGAGGAGGCTTTTTATGTTTTGTATTATTCAATGAAATTAAGCATCCATTAGGCAAAGAGCTGCTGGAGATGCGATGTATGCCAATATATACCCCACAGTATAAATCCTGAGGTAAGTCACAAGCAATTTTAAAAACACTTCTGGAAATCGTTTTATCTGCAATTTAGTACTGTTTGCTGGCTACACACCTGTGAACCGTGAATCCCAAAATATTTAAATATAAGTTCCTTTCACCTTTAACAAGTAATTTGTCTCGAACAGATACCCTCCGAGTTGAATCAGAAGCTGGATTGGACGTACGGGGTCCTCGAACACCATCATCCCGCTTCAACTTGCTTGCCAGAGTTAGCATTACTGCTGTCTTCAGTCTAAAACACAAAGATCAGAACAAAGCCAATTACCAAAACTAAAGCACTACATGGGAGGGGAATAAAAATCACAAAACTAAGTTATATCTGCCTCCTTATTCAGTAACTATCATCATATTCTTAGCAGTCATACAAAGAAATGATACACGCAGTTAACATAGCCACAATTTAAGACGAGGATGGCCTGGAGTACTTGAAGAATGAGAGTTTGTTTCAGATGTGAATACTGATGGCATTACAGTACATGAGGCTGAGAGGAAGTTCAGTATTGCTGGAGAAAGGTCAAACTTTCATCATTGTTTATAATCCAGTTTCACTGCACCATCTCCCACAGTATACCACTGCTCGACATCACTCCTTCAAAAGAATCGCTGCGAAAATACCAGATCCCTGGCCAGACAACCTGCTACGACCATTCTGATCCATACTTCACGTGACAATATTTAGAGCTAATTTTGGCTAGGGAAGAAAAAAAAAAAAAACCACAACAACCATAACAAAGAGAGAAGGGGGAGGAGTTACTGGAACAGTTCTCGATAGCACTAGGAAGTGAGCTACCAGGACACGGGAAAGGAAACACATTTAAATGGCAAAAAGGGCAATTATCTGCAGGACAGTAACTCTTCACAGGCAAAGCAACAGTGAAGAAAGTTACACACTGATATCTGATAACTGAAACAAAGAGATTTTTTTTGCTGTGTCAGTCCTCCACTATAGGAGATAACTGCACTGATAAATAAATTACAGTAAAAGGTGGACAGAATGCCAAAGTCATAAAGCCAAAATATTCAGTTTGTCATGACTTAATACATTTTGACACTTCTCCCAGCTGAAGGAAACTCATACTTCTTAACAGCTTGGCAAAAAAAAAAAAAAAAACCACAACAACCATAACAAAGAGAGAAGGGGGAGGAGTTACTGGAACAGTTCTCGATAGCACTA
>JAVSBS010014502.1:13114-26586 GCA_033124195.1 Coracias cyanogaster | reverse complement strand
GCCAGGCCCAGGCCGCCGGCCACTGGTGACCCAGCGCGCCAGGCCCAGGCTGCAGTCCACTGGTGACCCAGCATGCCAGGCCCAGGCCGCAGAACACTGGTGACCCCGCGTGCCAGCCCCAGGCCGCAGAACACTGGTGACCCCGCGCGCCAGGCCCAGGCCGCAGAACACTGGTGACCCAGAGCACCAGGCCCAGGCCGCAGGTGACCCAGCGTGCCAGGCCCAGGCTGCAGGCCGCTGGTGACCCAGCGCGCCAGGCCCAGGCCGCAGGCGCTGCTCTTTTCTAACCCGCTCTCGCTTCTCACCCCCTCCCCCATCACGTTTCTAAGTATAGTGACAACCTCATCGGGGTTTACTCGTCGCAGCGCAGGCTCAGTGACAACCCGGGCAGAGTAACGGGAACCACGAGCGCGCGCTTTATTTGGCAGTGCGAAACGAGCCGCGGGCCAAGCGGCCGAGCAGGCCGGGCAATCCATCGGCAGAGCGCCCGAGAGCGGCTCCTCCGCGGCGGGATCGACAATCGACAGCTGAGAGACTATTTTTTGCAATGGTTGACTAAATATGGTCAGGGAAGAGAGAGGCACAAGAGAGCCCGCTTGCCTGGGAGTGCGTGTTTCAAATGCTTAGCTGCCTATAAAGCCGTAACAGTTCTGCTGGTGCCCTCTCAGTGGGGAACACGGGTGGTGGCTCCGGCGGTGTGCCTGCGGGAGCCCTGACCTCACCACCAGGCCTGGCCTCGGAAGATGGGAAGTAGCTTCAACACAGACCTGCCTGCACTTAAGCCTGGAAACATAACCTCAAGGAAGAAAAGATGCAGTGCAATATCTAAGGAATTAGAAGAAACCACTATTTGCTGGGGGAGGGGGGAGACGATCGTACTTCGTTCTTTGTGCCTTTTTTTGTTTGTTTTTTTTGGAAGTGACTCCAACTTTTGGGGGCTTGGCTTTGATTTTTTTTGTTGTTGGGTTTTTATTTTTACCTGTGATTATTTTCATCTGACAGTGGGCTAAGTTCACCTTCCCTTGGCTTCCTAGCATCTATCCTTGGAGTCTTAACTCTCAGTCCAGCAGACATAAGGTATAATTTCTATAAAGCATCAACCATATTTTAGCATTCTAAGAAAGGAAGCAGGTGCCAATCAGGCACCCATCTTCGTGCATTTTTTTTTCCTTCGAAGCTTTATCTATTGAAGGTGGTGAGGTACTGTATGAACTGACATTCACCCCCCCTTGCCTCCCCTCCCCATGTAATGAAGAGCTGATTCAGCGAATAGAGTGAGAGCGCACTCAGGATGAGATGGCTGCTGCTGATGTGTCTCTAAGTCATTATCTCTCTTCCAACTGCAAATGCTGCATGATACTAAGCTTACAGGTAACAGAACATCAGGAGACCTGCATTATTCTGCACGTTTAAAGACTTTCTGCATGTGTATCTTATTTACTAGAATGTTTTGTTGTTATATTAATCCCCTCTACTCTGGGAACAGCTTAATTTTGAGTGTGTTAAAAGTATCAAGCATTTGTAGTGTAAAGAGCAGCTGAAAGAACATTAGTCCAAATTTCATAGCAAAAAAAACCCTAACTTGCTTGTTACGCAGAATTCTTAAGGAAGATAAACTCAAAAATTGCAATACCATTCACTGGTTGTTCACGTCAGTGAAATATATTCTTATTTTCCTATGCACAACTAAAAAAATACCAACTTTGAAAAGAAATAAATCTAATAAACAGTGTGGTGGAGCATTGCTGAGTTCTCAAGTAGGTCTAAGCAAAATTTTCAATGTGCTTTATCTCAGATGTACATGAAAACAACCTGCTTAACAACTACAATGTGACTGCCGTGATTCTAATGCTGCATTGCTGTTTCTCCTTGTAGTACTGTGCTAGCTACTGCTACAACCTGATTTGCTCTCTATCAGCTGCACTACGTTTTTGTCATGAGCTGCAGAAACTCTTCCCTCCTTTGCTCTGAGCTTTCCTTATGACTACATTTACTGTTAGGCTTATTTCATATTTTCCTTCTAATATTGTAAAGGCAAATCTTAGTCTTTACTGTAACTCCATCTCCTGAAATACAAATTAAGCAACCATAAGCTGTATCTGACAACCCCTTAGAAGTCAAACCTGTCCTGTACATCAAATATTTAACTACCATTCCAAACCAAGCCACAGAGTCTGACAAAACAGGATTAAACTTGGGGTCTGTTTCTTTGAAGGTTTCCTTTTCTCTTGCCTTTTTTTTTTTTTTTATTTTTCATAAATATTTCAAGTGCGGACAAGATTTTGACTGAAGCAGGTGAGTGCCAATTCAAAAAAAAAAAACAAACGAGAAAAGCTGCTTGCAGAAGTGTTGAATAGGTATTAGTTTTCACATGTGACCTTTGGCCTAACAATCCAAATCCTGTCACAGCAGTTAGAGGTTGTTTTCTTAATTCAATGTCATAATCTTTACAATAAGCTGGATCACTGTTGTTTTGGGGTTTTTTTTAAGCCACACTGAACTACAGCGGAAATAAATATAAGCCTAACAAAGAGTTTGCCAAATACCGGATGGGATGCAAAAAGCGTGGAAGTGGGATTGGGGAGGGTAGGAAAATAAGTTCATAATTGCCATATTAGACAAGTCTATACTTCCCTTCAGGACGCTAGCTGCAAACTGTACACCAGCATGGAAATCTGCTAGAAGACCTAGGACGAAGCTGAAGTTTTTACAGTGGAATACAACTACGAATTCCAAGAAAACATGCTGCAAAGCTACCTGCAATTCAACTCTCCACTCAAACACGGTCACTCAGAACAAACAGCAAGAGGCTGCAAAAATCTGGAAAAGCACTTCTAATGTCCATGCCACCCCAGAACAAGGAGCTATAACCGGCTTTAAGCCAGCGTGCAGGTAAATTGCATTGCAAAGTTTGGTTAGAATAGTAAGTTTCTTTCTACCATCAGTTAATGATAACTTTGTTCTTCCAAAGAATTGTCAGCCCAAATTTTACCTTATGACAGCAATGGAAAGCAGCAAAATACTTTTCAGGTTCATCTGACAGGTAGTCGAGCAACTCTGTGTGTACCTGCTCGGAGTACATACTTCTTTATGTACCCATATGAACATACAATGCTATGGAATGTAAAGAAGTATGTATTTTTGGCAGGCACGGAACGACCAGTAGCAGGAAACTAAACAGCTGTTGGAAGACACATTTCCCTCCTGTTTGAATGACATTCGTGTGACAAATTAGCTTGCTAAGGGTCAGCTGGTATTGCCCAAAGAACTCATACTTATTAGTAACAAATCACACAACAATAAATTAATTGACTATAAAAGTGGGTAGGAAGAATTGTTAACAGCTGATAAGCAGAACATCAGTTGTAAACAAAGAATTCAAATCAGGCTGAAAATGAACCCTTTAAATGCAGGATAGCTGCAAAATTTATCATTACCAGTACTGCCCACTTAATAGATCCTAAACTATTCCTAAAAGCCTGATTGTCAAAACATAACTCTTTAAAACGAAGCCATTGTTCTATTAATCACAGCCAATTCTGGGTACTTCAGATTGCAGCATTAAAATTTACATCTACGATAGAATAATCTACATGTAAATAAGACACAAGTAGAAACAGCTAAGAAATTAAGGCTGTGATTTAGAGAAAAGAATAGCCAAAATAATTAAGTATAATAGCTTCTGCAATTTAATACATGAAACTTAAGTTAGAAACTTCTCCAAATCAGCACTTACTATGCTCACTGAGCTCTTCGATAAAAAGTGCAGCGTCAGGTTTTTGCACAGAAAGTGACAATAGGGAGATTTCTAGGCCAGGGCTGCTAGTCAGTGGATTAAAGCTATTGACAGATTCCTAAATGAAAACACAAATGACAACTAAAATCGAAAAGATAAGTTATCTTAAATACTATTTTTAAATAAGCTGAATGTATTTGAAATCCAAATTTCAGAAAATTGGCCACATGACTTTGTAATAGCCAGAAAATCATAAGAACTACATAAGAAATAGTCCTGCAACAGTTTCAAGTTCTAAAAGCAGTATTAATTAAAATATACCAGTGCATCCTATTCTTAAGCAAAGAAACTCAACATCAAATTCAAGAGCAAGGAAAAATGAGGAAAGACCTCCCAGCTCACCAGTCTGGCCATTCCTGCTCATGACAGCAGCCTTCTGAAAGCAGTTACTAAATAGGATACATCCATAAGTGGGCGCATTGGCCCAGATTAAAGATTCTAACTGTACCCCTCTGCTTACTAAAATGTCTGGGAGAAAAAAAAAAAACTACAATGCATGATTTTTAGATGAGAATTTTTTTTTTAATACTCACATAATCCTCAAATAGCTAATAGTATACATAGCCTGCTATTTTTATTACCTGAATCTACAATATAACATATTCAAGAAGAAACATTATCTTATCAGAGCCATTTTACTACGGAAAATATTAGTATCTGTTTTAAAACTGTTTTTCTTACGAGCCGATATTTTGGCATGAAGACGACAATATCTTTGTATCTAAATTAAAACCTAGTTTACAGTGGGAAACAAATCAAACTGTAGCAGCTTTTCTAAATGGCGCAATGCTACTGAACTTGATCACACTCAGAAGCAACCTGGTCTTACCAACAGCATTACAGTGGGGTTAACTGCTAAGCAGTTACTTCTTTTCCTGAAGAGTTCTTGTCCTCACCACCAACTGACGTGGTTTCCACTGTATCATGAGACCAACTTTTAAACAGCTTAAATTTATTTTGAAAGATTTTTGGTAACAATTCATCATGTTGTGTTCTTTCTTGTCTTTTTTTTTTTTTTTTTTTTTTGTATAAAACTGCAAAGCTATTCTGAAACAAAATGACAGTTCAGAGTAATACAAAAGTTAAAATTATACATTGACATTGCTTCCTGCTAGTTCATGTTAGCCTATCTCTAAGAATACATATCCAGTCATTCTAAAATGTCACATTCATCACTTAGATCAGCTGTTCAACTTTAACTGAGCACACGTTGAACTTTGGGCATCTGCTGACACAGTTGTAACTCAAACATTTCAACTGTGTGACTGACAGGGATAACAGATGCTGACATTATCAAATGCTACACGGCTTTTTTTCCATTGCCGTTTTTTGTCCCGATATGGCCAGTACATGAAACTGTATTGCCATCCAAAAGCACACTTGAGCAGCTGTATCTGTAAAACAGTTCCTGTGTAACTGGTAAAAATAGAAACTCATTTTATAGCCATCTTAATGCTTAAGTCCAAGTGACACACCTGCTATGTTTCTATTAGGATACATGGCGTTGGGAATATATTTACATAAATCTTCTCACCAGCAGCAGACTATGCAACAGATGTAGACTATACTTGACACGCTGATTACTAGTGAATGGCTTGGACTAAGGTCACCTCCTACTTCCCACTGCAGTCAAAGCTCAAAAAGAATTCAGCATACAACAAAAAAAAAAGCTATATGAGCATGCACAGATGTATGAAGGACCTTAATTTAGAAGAAATCAGATGCAACTCCACATAATGCTTTAAAAGCTGTATTTTTCTGGCATTTTTCACATATACCACCAGGGTAAAAAAAGAATAATAATAATTAAAAAAAAAATCTATCCTGTTGTATTATATAATCACTCCTAAAAAGTTAATACTAACCAGAGAGATAGTAATGGAATTGAAAGCACTTGGTTAGCACAAGTATAAATGTCAACTACAGCATTAAAGCAGCTTCAAAAGGGAACCTGCCAGAAAATGAAGGGAGGGAAGAGGGACCAGTGGGAGGGAACCGAAACCCCCTTCCCGAGTAGTTTAACATAAATAGGCAGGGGAGATCTGCATGAGTAGAAATTGTAAGACTACAGTTTCTGGTCACTACTCTAGAATTTAATTATTGCAGAGAGAAAAGAGTTAAAACTGCAACTATCATTTGATTTGAGACTGATCCAAAGAGCCTGAAGGAAATACTTGAGGGAAAAACAATCCCAGAGGCTGTAGAGGCCTTTCAGGTGTACAGCTTTCCATCTTGCTGTCTCCAAACTAGTGAAGGAGTTTAAATTTGCACTGACCAGAAGCAAAACATGTAACTCAGAAGAAAGCCACGTGTGCTGTGTGAACTGTTCACGTTCCTAAAAATGTGTCACTGACTTGTAACCTCCTTGCACTCCAATGCTTTGCTAAAGCTGGTAAAATGGAACCAAATCACCTCTTCAATGGATTTGGTCCCCTTCAACCAGCTGTAGCTATGCATTGATCACTACGGACAGCGAGTCTGCTCAGAGTGATTGCGCACTCCTCCCTGCAGCTGAGATCAATTATTCTAGGCAGCTCCAAGATGGAAGGTAGCAAGGAGCACAGCAAATTCTATATTCCAAAATTCAAGATTTGATTTGTAAATAACCAGCTAGTGGTGTTTACTAGTCTGTCCATATTCAGTAAACATTGATCTCTTACAACATTTATAAAGAAGATAGGTAAACAGAGAAATAAATACATTTTCCAATGATTTCTTGTCTCTTGCATTTTTCCTCACCTGTTGCCCCTTGCAACAGAACTGACCAAAAAACCACCCTGATCAAAAGGAAGCGATCATCAACAGCACTGGCCGTGGGGGGAAAGTCTGCTTTCTGGGCTCCTCTCTTCCGATGCCCTCTCCCTCCCCCCTTTTTCTGTAATTGCACAAGGGAAGAAACTCCACAGGGTAGGAACTGTATCTGCCATCTTGCACACTGGGCATATTATTTACTAAATTTATAAATTTGTCACTGACCTCAACAGCTACATGCTAATCTGCCATCTAATTATAGGTCTGCTCATGGAGATTATATCCTTTCTCCAAATCAACTTGAACAAAAGTCTTCTTTCAAAGCATTTTGTGACATAATACTTTAATAAAAGACTTTAAGAGCATTTTTTTTTGCACTCCGTTTCAGCTAAGCTTCAACCTACACTAACTGTTGAAACTACAGATATGAAAGCAAAAAAATCCCTTTTACTGGTGCAGAAAACAATTGCACAACTCTTTGATTACCTCACAACCTGTCTCTGTGAGGACCTCCACAACAATACAGCACAGAAGTCTCCAAAACATTAACTAGCACTAAGCACAGGTGAGAAGCCCCACCTTCCAAATACATCACTAAGAACAGCTGAAAATTCTCTGAAGCAGCCTCTATTTAAGATGTTAGCTGCAGTGTGAATAAAGCTGTCTTCACAAGACACAAAGCAAATCCAAAGCTATCTGGGGCAATGGATATAAGATACATCTACATTTCACAGTCATGTCTTCTGCCCCAAAATCTGAAGTCACAGATATAAGAATAGATCAAACATAACCAACGGTTGATAACATTGAAAAAACCCCAATCTGTACGGTATTTTCAAATTTTACTCTCTCTTTTTCTGCCTGAAAAATCTCATTAACACTGAAAAGAAAGTCTGCCAGGCTTTGAGGTTCATGGCATTTTGAAAAGAGTCCAAAAATAAATGCAATTTTAATATGACTGACTCAGTTAATCACAAGGAAGAAAATTTATTAAACAAAAATCTTAACTTTCCCACACTTCATTTCGAATTTCTTTTTAGCTCTATCTCCCATGCACAAGTTTAAAGCTACCTGCAACAAACTCATTTCAACACGTTACACATTAGCACGTAAACCAGAAGTTCTGCTTCTATACCAATTCACGAAGTAGATTACTGAAAGGAGAAATATTCCACTTATATTAGGGTGCTCTCCAAAACACACTATACATTGCCTTCTGGAAAACACTGCCAAACCGACATAGAAGATTAAGTGCTGAGAAATATCTAAGCTATATGACATAAATTGCTCTTTCTTCAAATATTTATCAAATATTCAAAATCTTTAAAATAAAACATAAGTATTTATTTTAATAAGAAAAATAAAAAACTTCCAAATATTCTCAGCACAGCTTGTGTGGGTTTTTCTTGGAAATCTATCTCCCTACTGCTAGTAAAGGTCAGAATTCAAACAAGAAATAGAATAGGTTTCCCACTGAAAATGAAATTGGTTCCAAATGCCTATTTGATATAAACTATGAAAAAATTCTATGGAAATCTAGTTCATTTTATTGTGGTATCCACGCACTTCAGACATGCATTTATTCTCGGTAACTAAGAAGGTATATGTGGACTTTATCAGTACTTACATAAGTTTTATTTTTATAAATGGGAACGTATATACACACATGCATACACACACTTACATACATGAATATTTGTTTAACTTTTATAAAATAACATTTCTTTATATACACTTGACTTTAAAGGGAATTTAGTGGACTATATTCCGTATAAGGCAGTACAGCTTGAAGCCACAAGAACTCCACCTTAGGTGGAGCAGGAAATTTTAAGATGAAGACGGATAGGTCCTTAAGTAAGGTTTCAAGCAGAATGTATTATTTATCACTTGTGACTCATGCCAGCCACAAGCTAAAGTTCGGAGGGGAGGGGGTATTTTTAACATTGTGCTTAGTGCATTTAACAGATTAATAATAGCCCTTATTCTATACTAGATGAGAACAACAAAGTAGCAAATTTAAAACCTTTGGTTTCATTCTGAAAGAGGCCAGTGGTAGATCTGCAGATTCACGACGAAATAAACAAGAATCACAGAAGTCTTTAAAGAAAATAAAACTTAACTCCTAAATGAATCAATTTATCATAATTATTTTTTTGTCCAGGACAAAAAGTTAACTTTTTTCCAAAATAGATTTCTTCTGGCTTTATTTTCATTAACGCCTTTCCAGGCTGATGTATTAATTCTCTAATGCTGCAAACTACAATTTGGATCACTCCATGAAAAGAAAAGCCTGCAGCCCTTAAAAGATTCATCCACAGAAAAATCTTCAGCATCCCTATAAAGAGCTTTTTTTTCTACATACTTCCCCTGCATCTCAGAAGACCCTGAAGAAAGCATCGCAGAACAAAAAGCTAATTAAAAATACCCCATCTAGGCAACTGGAGACAGGAAACAGCACTTCTGGCTAATGCTGTTATGTAAATATGAAGAAGTCACATAAAGTAAGTTACCAAGCCAGAATTGAAAGTACGTTTCCTGAGTGTTAAAAATAATCTCCCTTATCTAGGTCCTTGGTGTGTTTTATGAGAGCTGTAGAAAATTGTAAACACACGTATTGTTCCTACCAACACTTTCAACCGCTACTTTTGCTCTGTGAAGTGTGATTCCACTCCACATACATAAAGAAATGCTTATGCTACTTTTTAACTATGTCTTGATAGCTATGTTCTAAGAGACTAACAAAGACTTTATTCCCATATGTTCATGCACAGCCTGATTTGTCCAATTTCACCCAAGTATTAAATTCTGCCACTTTTCAGACAAGTTAAACAAGTAAACATATTTCTTATTTCATGTAAACGATACCAAATTCTCCACCACACAATTGACACGTTGAAGTCTTGCTAGACTGACAGCTCTATAAAATGCAGCAGTTTTCCATTAAATTCTATACATGCAATGTTTTTGAAAGCTATCTTAACAGAATGTAGACGTACGCTACGCAGCCAGCACAAAAAAAATTGTCTTAAAATTAACTTTTTCAGAGAAGCTTCTATATAAAAGCTGAAGTAAGAAAATCCTTCTATACATACTTCTAAGAAAACAAAATTAAATGTTTTTTATAGTGACAAGTACGACTTAATGCAACAATCCTAAGATCACTTTATAACTGCATGGTATCTTTAATAATTACTCACAAATACATGCTTCGTAAAATCTCAAATCCCTTTCCCAATTCCACTATCTGAGAAGGGACAAACATTTTTACAAACTCTATCTTAAGATCTTACTTAATGAACTTATCAAAAAGCTTATTAGCAAAATTTTACAGCCATCATGTGATATTTACCAGTCATTTGGCATCGAAGTGAGCAGACTAGGAGCTTCATTCTAATAACGGCTTCCCAAATATTAGAAAGACACATATCTAAGCAACACCAAAATTTAGGAAAATACTGCACGCAGGTTTAAGGACCTTCTGAAAGAATACCATAATCCTACCCTCCCGTGCATTTGTTTTCTTTTTACAAACGATAACATTTAAAACCATTTTTTACCTAGGGTTTCCTCTTAGCGCAGCATGGTGAAGAGCGTTAAACCCGTTGTTGTTGGTGATAGTAACATCTGCTCCAGCTTCTAACAATACAGCGAGGATGTCATCACGCTTTTTACTTATTGCATCATGAAGTGGAGTGTCACCTTCAGAATCCTAAAACCAGAAGGAGTTTACATCTATTTTTACATGTATCCAAACTGAAGCAAAAAAGATGCTTAACTATCACTAAGAAAAATTGACCATAGAAACACAAAACAGCTCTTCAGAGGTAAGCGTTGCTATGCTGGAGAGTTCAGAGCAAGCTATTTTCTCATCTTGCTCTGGATTTTGCCAACCCTTCGGTGAGTTATCCCACACAGGACTCGGGTCTGCGATGATTATATTACCACCAGAACTCAAGCATGCCTTGCATCTGATAGTACTCAAGACGCCGGTGCAGACATCAACTTCCCTATGCCTCATATCCAGAGATGGAGTTGATGCCCAAGTTACAATTTATGAGTAATAGAAAGACGGCAACAAAAATGAATGCAGCAGAGAGGAGACTAGCCAGGCAGGGGAAGACAGGAAATGCTGAGTGATAAATGCTAAGGCTGAGACAGCAATTAACCATGTAAAAGATAATACTCAGAAGACAGTGTGAAATAAAAGCATAAGCAAATCAAAATAAAATGCAGTCCAAGTAATAAACTTGTTTTAACTGAAGACCACTTTCCACGAAGCAAAGGCCAATGTCATAAGCAATGTTAAGCTTTTACACTTGCATGTTACAAGACACAAGGTACACTGAAAATATTTCAGTGCATAATTGAACAGGCAATGGATGTGTATTTTTAGCTTGATGTTTTATTTTTCCATTATCCTAAATAAGGGAAAAATACTTTTTATTCCTAGAAGGATTTTGTACATTACTTATTCAATGACCCAAACGGCTGGACTGAAAAGGAACGCCCTAGACTAACAGTGAGAAAACACATCCATTTAAGCTTATTTGTTGCTATGCAGGCAAACTCGCTAGATTTATGCTTCCAGTAAAACTCTAACACCATATAAGTCAGGAAGTCTTTTGTCACTGACACTAACCCTACGGTGACTAACACACAAACTGAACGTTTCAGCAATACACTAATTAAAAAACAAATCTTTACAATCTTTAGTGAGAATCGAAAACTGCCAGACGAAGTGACAGAATATGGAAACACTTGAGCCAACATGAAAACTAAATTATGTAGCTTTTATTTGGTTTAATTGATCATATTTTCTGAATTTACCATTTACAGACTAACATGTTTCTGTTTATACAGTGAATTGGCTTGAGTAGCAGAGTGCTGGCCAGTTAAATTCCAGTCTCACTTCCCCGTGCTCTCATCCACCAAATCAATTGCCTACTCACACTTGCACATCGGAGTTCCTCAGCACACGTGCAAGATCTCAAAGGTCTTTATTTTCAATAGCGATTATATTTTCTAGACGGAGTTTCCTAGCACCACTCTGCTGAATTTTTCAATCCAAACACACTTCTATAATTTAAAGTCAGTCACTTTGGCTACCCATATATCATACTTGTATATATTATCACACACATATATCACACAGATGATATGCAGTCACTCTTTATTGGGCTCAACACATCAGACTCGTAATATCTACTGTTTGACAAATACTACATAAGGTCTGGATGGTGTTAAGACTGTACCTATAAAATCAAGTGGAAGCAGATAAAAAATATAAATTAAAAAATGACTATATTCACTAATTTCAAGAAAGTTTGCTCATCTTTTTTTATGTGGATATACAACTTCGGAAAAAAGTATTATTACTGCACATCTTGATTCGCCCAGGATGTCACAGCTTTTTCTTTGTTGCAAACCTCTTCAAACCTACCAGTTCTGATCTGTTTTATTAATGCACTGCATGTGGCTTCATTCAGCTCATGCAAAATGTGGATACTTGCTTAATAGCCAGTTTCTACTCTACCTTCTCAATAGGAGGTTGCAATCATATGTCATGGCTTCCACCACATTCATTATAGCTAAAACTCCCTCTAAAATTATGGTACTTGAAGCCCTATGATTGAGGGCTTTTCAGGAAAAAGGGTGAACATTTTTTAAAAATACTCTGGCTGAACAGTTCTATCAGTGACAGGTCAATTCTGAAAACAGGTTTCTTCTAACAAAACACTCCACAGTATCATCAGCCATAAAGTGCAAGGACGTGTCTTGCAGAGGGAGCAAACAGCTGTAGGTTAGATAGAAGAGGAATTAGTCTGAAAAGAAAAGTTAACGATTAGAGGTAACTACTGTCTGCGAAAATAATAGTTAACATGAACCAGCTAGAATAAATCACGCGCCTATCTAGCTGTCAAGAAAACAAATGGATTTAACACCATTTTTATTACAGCTGATCACATGTTGGGGTAGAGGCTGGGACAGGTAACTTTCCATTCCTTTCAATATTATTTTCTATTATTCTTCTATCACCTATACACATCATCTATACACAGCAAATCGTAGCATTCAGTAACTAAAAAGTGAATCTACAACGGTATTTACTTTACCTGGAGACTAGGATGGCAGCCAAAGTCCAGTAAAGTCTTCACAACTTGCAGGTGACCTTTGTTGACAGCGATATGAAGAGGAGTCTGCCTGCGTTTGTTGCGAGCATTCAAATCTGCACTTCCTCGGTGCAAAACCTCTATCACAGCACCCTCATCACCGAAGGCTGCATGATGGACAGCCCTGTCGCCATCTTTGTCCTGAAAAAGAAACATTAATTTGAGCCGGTATATTCCACATTTCCTTTCGATTTAAACAAGAATATTAAACTGAACAATTGTGTATATTTAATTTCTTTAAAGGGAAAGAAAAATGAAGATAACCATGACACAATTAAAATAGCTAATTAAAACAATTCCCCAAACTACAGCACTAGAGGATGAAGAGCAGGTTTGCATAAAAACATCCATTCTATGACATATGATTTTCTATACCATATACGACTATTGCCCTGAACCTCTGCATGATATGTTCATCAGAAACTCAGATTTGAGTTTCTACTATAAAAACAAGCACTGCCAAAAAAAACCCCAACCCAAACAAACCAATAAGAAAAACACAACCACAAACAAAAGCCCAAACTCCAAAAATGTTACACTCAGTAACCCAGAGTAACCCTTCCTTAGCATTCCTTAGTTCTTAGTATTTGCACAACTACAAGCTAACAATGAGATCACAGAATCACAGAATCATTATGGTTGGAAAGGGCCTCCAGGGTCATCAAGTCCAGCCTCTGCCCCAGCATCTCTCTAACCACTACACCATCTCCTCAAGCACCGCATCTATTCGTTCTTTAAACACCTCCAGGGATGGT
>JAVSBS010014502.1:0-13014 GCA_033124195.1 Coracias cyanogaster | reverse complement strand
TTGTGACCGGTCGCCAACTGGATTTCACTCCGTTCACCACCACCCTCTGGGCTCGGCCATCCAGCCAGTTTCTAACCAGATTATTTACAGCACTTTAAAAATGAAGTAAGGAGACTTATCTGCTAATTACCAAATATATTTCAAATATATTATAACATATTTTGTTTTGGAAATCCAAATAAGATTTTCAAGACGGTCAGTGCAGTAAACGCCAGCTTCAATAGCTTCTGAAAACAAGGTATTTTTACGCCTTCCAAATCAATTCATGCTACAAAATTGTCTTCTCAGATAGCAGGATTTCTTCTCAGGCTCATCTAACAGTCAAAAGAAGCGAAAGCTTGCCTATCTGGAAGGGCAAGAATCAGAAAGGGGAACTTCTCTGTATTTCTCATGTGGTTATAAAGACCATTATGAGGTGAAACTTAACAGGAGTGTTAAACTGCTACAACATTTATGTTTACAGAGCACTTTGTTTCACAGGGAGGTGATAATTTGTCTTTTCATATTTGCAGTCTGTAAAGTACACTGAGATACTTCCTGATGAAACGCCATATAGTTTATTAAATATTTAACACATTCCAACTTTGAAATGCAAACCTCTGATTTTATAAAATCTTAATATATAGAATTCCTACGTCAATGAGTAGAGGCCCAAGAAAGCATATGCCATTTTTTTTAGCTCAGCAACAAACCAAATAATCTCAGGAGCTAAATCCCAGTGTGTAGTTTCTACAGAGTATCTACAGAGTTTCTACAGAGTATCATATTAATATATGATATATATATATATATATAAAACATACCTAGAAAAACCTAACAACTAATCTAAGCATCTGTCCTAAAGACTTATATTCAGATATAAATCTAAATATTAAAAGCACTATATTTCCATACATGTCAACAATATAATACTGTCAGTACTGTCAATATAATAACTGATATCCATTAATTTCTGCAGACTAGAAAGCTATCTATTTTTACGATCTAATATCTACATCAGGCTTTTTGAACACTGTTGGTAACAAATTGTTCTCTGCCTTCAGAGGCCACTTGTACTGTACATTAAGCTATCAGAGACAAACACAGAGGAGACAATAATACCAGGATGTCCCCAGAAAATGTCATGGTGAACGTATACACTCTGCAGCCGTGACTGTAAGTGTAACTTACAACTCAGCTAAAAAGCTGGCAAAGTAAGGATTTTCATCCACTGCTTCCATGCCACAGATCACAGCAGTGAAGTAAATGGACTAAATTTTTTCACTCTGCTTAACAGGATGGCTCTGCTGGATCTCCTCATCTCTAATTTACGGACAGCCGACATTTTTTAAAGCCTCAAACAGTAATCTAATCATATTAAATACATTATTAATATTACAATAATTAATGCAATTAAGTAGGGATACCATCTTCACTTCAGCAACCCAAAGTTACATGAAAAAAGAAATTTAGTGCTAGTGTTAGGATACTTCTGAAGCCTAAGCAAAGATGAACTCTTTAACAATGCTACTGCTAGCGGATTACCAGCTGTATTAACTTGAAGCTGTTTAAGCAATGCTGCTACTTTTCTCTCTAATGCTTCTAACCCTTCTTTATACCACAGAAGAAAGCATCAGTCCACCACTGAACCCGGCAGCTTTGATCCCACAGTACAGATGAAAAGCAGATTAGTCTCGTTTTAACAGTATATGCTATGAAGTATACACAGCAAAATCAATGCAAAAGGCAAGTTATCACAATGTACTAATAGATAATTTTCTCACAAACAATAATTCTTAAAAAAACAAAATAAATCTTTCCATTTGGGGTGTAGTAAAAAAAAAAAACACAACCCACACACCACCAAACACCAAAACAAACACTAAGCTGACAAACGGGCAGCAGAGCTGGCAATTCCTATCCAAAGACACTATGACTTTCTGCTCAAACTTGCTTTAGTTATGAATGGAAAGCTTCCTAACTGAACACTGCATATAAAAGGCATGGCAATTATCTGGAGCTGGAGATGCAGCATCTGACAACATCTTTTTCTTTGAATGCCACAGTCAGTGTGCTAGCGTATTGCATTCCATCGCTGAAATGAGATCAATAAGGGGCTCCATCCACTACACTTGCACACTAGCTTACAAATCTCTATTATATTAGCATTATGTTTCAATTAATTAGAGGTATTTAGAATGAGAAATCGACCCTCTAATATTTTTAGTGGGAGGCTAATTTGGGAACAATCATAGTACAAAAAGCAGTTTTTCACTCACATTTAAAAAGAAGGCTACTCAAATAGAATTGCTATTTCCGTATGTAACAAAGTTTAAAACTTAAGGAGACACAAAGCGTACTTTGAAATATTTAGGTTACCTCTGCTTCTACATCCACATTCTGTTTCAGAAGCAACTTCAAAATGTCGACATGGCCATTCTGACTAGCGGCTTGCATGGCCGTGTGTCCAGCACACTGTCCATTCACCTGGAAGCAGATCAATATTTTGAGAGAAGTTGCAAGATGCACACACATACCTATGGGACACCTGAGCAGCATACACCCAAGTGTACTGGAAAACTGAAAGCAACAGCACGCATATGAAAGCATCAAACGATTCATTTTTAGACAGCTGCCTTTCTAGCATATATAGATCTCCTACATTTTCTCAATTTCATTTCCAGAGCATTAGCTAGATTGAAGGAAAGGATCAAGAAAACTATTTATTTCAAACCTTGAGACCTTAATAATTGAATTTAAAACTTCCATCTTTGGGCTACTGTAAAGGTAGGACTTTGAGAACAGGTCTTCGCATTAGACCAGTCCTCTGCTCTACAGTATATTTAACTTCATTTTCTAATTTATGGAAAAAACAGGAGTCAGTTTAAACAAAACACCATGTTTTGTATAATCCTGGGCTACAAATCAGTCCTTAGAACTGAAGTTTAGTCTCCTATCTGCAAGAAATACTGCTACTGTAGTGAAAAACACCTGATTGTGATTTTAAAACACATTCCCTGAGCCAAACCTTAAGCATTCTCTAAGCTAAGTTGGTAAAAGGAATGTGACAGAGAACAGATTAGATGATCTATCTCACAAGTCAAAAAAAACCCCAAAACCCATGACAACAGCAAAAAAAATCCCCCAAATCTACCCTCCTTCCATCATCTGCTCCTGCTCCCACTCCCACCCCTGAAACAAAAGACATCGAAGACACTGCCACTAGTTGAGTGTTTGGCTCTCTACGTTGACTCCAGCTGGAAGGTATTTTAATTCACAGGAGAGGACAGGGCACAAAACCTGTGCAGTAAAAAAAGGTGTAAACCAGTATTTTCAGACACACCCAACATATTTCATAGGACAACAAACAGGAGAAGAGACACTGGACCCAGTTGTACAACTTGTACGCAAACACACCACGGACTGGGAAGGAGTATCCAGGAATACTTTACTTCCTTTAGTATTACAGGTCCCCAGAATGGGTCCTCCCAAAATAGAACACTCACATCTACATCTGGTCTCTTCAGCAAGTCTTCCACTTTAGCAACATCTCCATTGGCAGCAGCTTTAACCAATTCTTCATTGAGATCTCCAGATTCTTGGGTTTCAAACAATTTCTTCAATAGCTGGGACAATCTCTCTAGTATTATTATTAAACAAAGGACAATTAGGATTACAATTCTAGTTAGATAAGTAACAGCTGAATTTGCCACGTTTCTAGAGGCATGTACATAGTAATACACAAACCACCATAAAATGGCAGCTGTTTTTATTCAGTTCTGAGTAAGCGCTGCACTCCAGTACCCACTAGACAGCTGAGACTGTCACAGCAGACACTTTAAAAAGTTGATTGACCACAAATAGCTTGTCTACCACAAAATAGACAAGGTAAAATATAATATATTGGTAATAGGCTTTCTAGTCTTCTAGTTTAATTTATGTATCCTGCTCTCTGTTATTTGAAACACAGTCACATTACTCTTCTAGCTAGTTTTATGGCCACTGTGACTTTGTCTTTATTGCAGAATACTCACTGTATGTTTGACTCCCTAGGAAAAAGTCTAGAAAATTACGTAGAAAGGTTTTTTGGGCATTAAAGCAAATATGTGAAGAGGAAAAAAAAAACTAGCTTGACCAAAAAAGAGAAAAAGATTCTAGGTAATTGATCTGTGAAACAGCCAACAGAACATAAATCATGTTGGATACCTTTCTGCCTCATTATTAGATGAATGAGAGCAGGTTCAACAGAACTGAAATGTAATTACACGGACACAAAACTCCCCCCAATGTAATCAAAGGATGTCTGACTAAATTTTAAACTAGACATTTTCAGAAAAAAATATTATACTGCGTACCTGCTTGCAACAGATCCCTCGCTTACGCTTGTTATTTCATACTACCCATTAAACAAGGAGTCTTGCTCACTACAACCAGTGACACTCTCCATGCTTTAATCCCTATTCCAATCTTATGTCCCTTCCAGTCGTTTAGACTTTGAAGCCCTTAGAGCGCACCTCCAAAGACATACGTGCATTGTGGCCAACCAGAATGCCAAATTCCACTGGGAGTTTTTGCACCTTATCAAGATAACAACAGCCAACATCTCCACACCAACTGCAAGCTTTTCCTTTTATCTTTCTCAAAGTTAGAACATCAATTAGCCAAACCACAAGTCTGAGTATCTGTAACCTTGCATACAAACTACGTACTAGCACTTATTAACAACTTTTTAATTAACACAAATATTTGCCATAGATACATTACTGGTTATTCTTCAAACTTACCACCAGATGCGTTACTTATAGCAGATCCTGCTGATGCTACCTTGGAGACAGCTGCTGGATTGTACGTCCAAGACGTCCCACAAACCTCTACCTTTAAGTCACTGTCTGAATAGATCTGCTGGACCCGACCAACTTTACCTAAAGTCTGAATTAAAGAAAACATCAAATGGAAATAATACTAAAAACCTTTAGAAATCTGAATGTTTTATAATACGTCACAAATTTTACGAAACCCGTTGTTTAATAGTACAGTCACTAATAACTTCAGTTAAGGTTCACCAGGCTAAGGATATTACTACTTTTGAGCAAGTATTATCCTGCATTTGATAAAATACACTTTCTCTAACCTAGAAGAAAACCACTTTGACTCCCACAACCTCCATGCATTATTACCAATCATAAATAGAAATATTATACAAGTTTTACCATTCTACGAACCCAAACATACAACCACTTACTGGAAGCATTGCTTCAGCCCACTCTCCATGACCTCTCTGTAGAAGCTTGATTCGCTCTAAGTCGTAACATACTTGAACAAGGTCACCCACTTGAAATTGAGAGGTACCTCCTTCCGCACCTTGGGCAGCATCTCCACTTCGGACAACATTAGCTTTGGTGAGAACAGCTGGATTAAACGTCCACCTAGACAGTGAATCATTTAAAGTAGATTTTAAACGTGCAAAGTGAAATACATGTTTAAAAACCACCTGTTGGACAAGATTCTGCTTGCATGCCTAAACTTTCTTCAATTGGATACTATGGCATATTTGTTAATCATTTTTTGTCCATAAAAGCTAGTTTGTGGCTCATTAGCTAAATATTTCAAGGGTAATCTCCAGAAATGCACGGTTGTAAAAGCAACGAAAAAAATATCCTGCCTAAGAGGATGCAATTGATAGCAAGAGTCCTGAAAGTAGCTATACCGTTTATTTTTCCAGGGAAAGAAGGACACGACTCTGGTTGAAAGCTGTCTCAAGAAAGACTGGACTGTTGCAGAACGACGTACGAAGAAGACAGAATTTTGCCCCCTTTCCCCTAAATCAAAAGCTACAGCATTCAGTTACAAAAATACTATTCAATTAAATGGATGTCCTAGACACACCTCAATTTTTAACCAAGCTATCCTAATTCGTACTATACATTTTAATGGTTTAGAAGAATCAGGCTGTTTTTATGCTGAGTTATATTCTAATACATTATACGGTGATCTCTCCTTTACGTGTTATCTGATCTGGGGTTGACTTTGATCCAGCTATCTGATGTAGTACAGAAGCATCAGATAACCTCTATCAAGGGCAAAGTCAGGGAGGAAACCACAAGCCAGCAGTTCCTCTGACTGGTTCTGCAGCCATAACTGTCAGAAGAAAAGCCACTTGTATCCCTTCAGCTTCTGTTAGCTGGGAAAACAACTTTGTTTGGCATTACTTGGCAATATTAACAAACCATATCTTGAGGAAAAGCCTCAGTGAATAACGCACTGTTAAGCTTTTCTGGCCAAACGGAACAGGTCAGTCTCCAGCTACAACTGAAACGGTATTCCATTCCTCAGCTACTTTCTAAAGATAAGCCAAATACTTGAGAGCAGGACAACACAAAACCGTATAGGCGTATCAGCCCAGGCTGAGCTGTAGAGCTGGGTTTGAATCCTCTTAGCATGGATGCAGCTCATCAAACTTGAAACCTAAACTGCCTGTAGGGAGGGGTTTTGGCAACAGCTTCGCCAACACTTCCCATTCTCAGCCCATGTTTACATGAACTATCAGTCCTTTGAATAATAAAATGCTAGAGACAGATCATGCCAAGGTCACTCTGTGTTAGACAAGACACATGTAAACATAAAAAGTTTGTCAGCTGTCCTCTTAACCGACTTTTCTGAAAAGCTGCAATGCATTGCTATTACCATTCCTCTGGAAACCATGGAATACTTTGTAACGAAAAATATATTACTCCTTAAAATGCTACATTTTGGAAATAAGATGGAGCAAGTTTTGAACATTATTCCATATTTTGGGCTGAAATTTTCACCAAGAGAGACAACAAACTTTCTTTTTCCACTAAAACCTTTCCACCTTTAAATGTAAGTCCTCATTACATATTGTCACAGAAATATAAAAATCCTCACGAAAATCTTCATGGACACAAAAGGAGAACAGAAAGTTTCTGGCACCACGTGATTACAGGTGCTGAAGGCAAAGGAAGGTTGTGAGAATCCATGTTGAAGGCTATATAACAAACCTGTTGCCACTTGGATATTGCACCACAATATCATGATCCTCATCAATGCCACAAACTGTTCCAGTTGTTGTTAAAGTTTCAAACATGCCATCGGTCCATCCTCCATGTCCGTGCTGCAAAGACTGTACAATTTCCAAATCAAGGTCAATGTTTACAAGGTCACCTATTTGCAGCCCACCAGGATTCCTGTTGCCATTTTGTTCACCTGAAATAAGGAGAAAATGTTTACACGACCACACTAATTTTCCATGCAATTTAAAGAACAAAAGTTAACTTCTGAAACTCAACACACCTCTCTAACTGCAGTGGCCAATACGTAAAAGGCAGTGAACACGTTAAAAAACCAGAACTCTGAACCTCTGGCTACAGAATTGTGTTTCTTGCTGAGTTTTCGTGGCAAAGAGCAATTACACTGGCAAATGCTAAATACTTGTGACCGGCTCTGCTATGGGCTCTAACTGGGATGGTAACAGTTCTTATAAGGTGTCAAGACACCTAGATAGGTAGAAGCTCTGTGTTGAGGGAGTCACAAAGTGCCATCTACCCACTCAGAGCCTGAAAGATACGCAGAAGGCCTAAACAAAGTAGCTTTGAATTGAGTCAGTTCTTGAGAGAAAGCACCGGCAAAAGAACACCTCCAAAATGACCAACAATGAAAATCTTTAACTCTGTAACTAAAGAGATGACTACAAACAACAACAAAAAAAAACCCTGCACGTTTACAACATTCTCCCTGGACAACGTCTGCTTTCAAAAGATGCATCACAGCAAAAATTCATTAGTTAGAGGGAAATGGTATATACATTCACACACATTAAGCTGTGTTAACTGATGAGGGGACACAGTTGTGGATCTCCTCACTGCCAGAACGAAGAGGATGGTATCTGGTGCCATCCACAGAACTCTGGAGAGTACGACATCCGCAGAAGTCATGGACATGAGGGCAGTGGCAACATCAGTGGCAAAGGACAGGCTAAGCAGAGTTCCTTTAGTAATATTGCTGCCTCTAAAGTTAAAGGAAGCATTTGTTTTTCCTCTTCAACACAAGAGGTAATAATGGAGAAAGGGTCCTTGCAGTGGAACAATAAGGAAGTAGAAACAAATAGCCCGACACAGAGACAACAACATTATTTGGAGGGAGACTGATTCCAGAGCCTGAAATCCACACCAGATGTTGGCAGCAATAGCTACAGCACCAAGTCTCCAGAGGACAGAATGGCAAAGAAAATCTGATACTGAAAATAGGAAACACGGCCACTAATAAATGCTCACATTCAGTGGGAATTTGACTTCTATGGCCACCCAGTGGCTTCTTTCTGTCCTGATCTTAGTTTAAAGGACCTATAGATGGAACAGTATTTTCAGTCTGCGCTCTTCACCTTCACAGCAAAACACAAATGGCATGGAAAACAGCCACTTCTGCAGAGGATAAAATCAAAGATTAATTCTTTAGAAAGCCAATGGATATAGAACTTGCTAGATAGAAAACTTAAGACAGCAAACATCCTAGACACAGCCCTGATGAGACAGCAAAGTCTAAGAAAGGAAAAGATACAAAATAGTAAAGAATTATAGAAGTGTTAGTTAGAGGTCACGTGGTCTGATATCCCCCCAAAGCTGAACAACCAGCTGAGGTCAGCTGTAGCTTCGCTTACTGAGTCCTGAAAGCCTTCAAGAACTGAGAACCTCTCCAAATAACTTTTTCCAGTGCTCCAGTTTAGAGCTGTAGGTTCTTCAATATCTGATCTGAACTTCTCAAGTCAGTTAAGTGGCCTTAAGGGCACTACCATTTGGTTTTATGCCATTTCCCACTACTGAAATTTTGGTGCAGTCGTCTTCCATAACGCTTCAAGTGGTTGCAGTTGACTAGTCAATGACCTCTTAACCTCCTTCTTACCAAACCAAAGAAGATCAGCTCCTCCACCTTGCAAATCATGTCCTCTCAGTCTCCTAACCACTTTAGGAGGCCCTCTGCATTTTCTTAAAACTGGGAGGAGAGGGAAGAGGAGATGGACAGACAATAACACAAAGAGGACATAGAATTCTAGACACAGCTTGATCACTATTGAGAAGAGGGGGATAGTAACTTCTCCTATTCTGTTGCCCACCATTCTCCTAATATAGCCCACTATGAAATCCGCCTCATTTGCAATGACAGCACACTGCTGTCCCATTTGATATGTTATTCAGTGCAACACCCAGGCTTTCCTCGGCTCCTCCCTCAGGCATCTGCAATTCTCAATCTGGGAGTTCATGGTACATAGGCTTACTTCAACCAGAGCACAAAACCGGGCTTCTGATTTAATTCCATGAGGTCTCCATTCACCAAATTCTTCACTTCCTCAAGGCTCTTCTGGACAAAGCTCTACTTTCAACCACACCTCTCTGCCAACTTGCTATCACCTGCAAACTGTCTGGGATGAGATTCTGTCTCATAGCAAGGTAGCGGTACTGAACAAAATCCGCCCTGGTATTTAGCTCCAACTACATACTCCTCCATATTAATAAGGGCCCTGCTGGAGTATTATTTGCACTCTACTTTAAATACCTCAAAGCTTCAAAGAACTTTATAGTTTTAAATGCAAACATACATTTAAATTCACAGCCTGAACATATCTGTGAGTTATGTTCAGAAGACAAGTAAGAGGGACAGATGTTCTAACAAAGACCACGACTGAGAAGATGGAGCACGATGCACCAAGAATGATGATCTGAGTTCATTGTTATCCATTAAGTGCAACTTAATATAGTGGAAGGGGGAAAATGAAACAAACAATGGTCTCCTACTATCTTTAATGGTTAATATTCATGCATTCAAATACAGCATCGCCCTAGAAGTAAACTACATGCACAAAACACAGATCTGTACTTTTAAAGCAAGAACTTTTAAACAAGAAAGAAGAACTTTTTAAGCAAGAACTTTTAAAGAACTCCCTGAACAGAGAGTGAAGACAGTCTCATAAGAATGCACAGCATTGTTTGGCTCTTTAAACATGCAGTGCACAGGACACGTGACTCAATTTATTACTTACTCAACATTTAACAGCTCCCTTGCCATCCACTTGGCACATTGATACCAAATACATCCAGAAGAGCATTACAATTTATCATTAATGCACAGAACCACTACCATTTACATTTCACTAACAAGAACAGTCCTTTTAGACAACATTTTAAAATGAAAGAGAAATCTAGACTAAGTATAATTAACACACATCAAGATAAATTTCCTTTATCTTCAACTCACCTAACACAGGACAATGGTCCCTGTAGAAAGAGCCTCCTTTTGCATCTTGTACACATTTCAGGTCAGACTACAGAAAGAAATTGAGACAACTTTAGTCCTCGCTGATGGAGTTCCCAGGTTAACATAAGTCAGTGAAACTAGAACTGAAATACACTCAATTCAGAAAGGCTGATAATGATGTGTACAAAAACTACGCCCCATGAATTTGTTACTGAAATACTTTCCAACGTATCGGCCTTGACATTCTCGAGATTTTAATAACCTTTACCAGGAGAAAAGGCTATAAAGGATGAGACTTTTTAACTCAAAGAAAGGCATTAAAGTAACACGAGGCTCCACTGCATTGTTCTATAAAAGTTATCTTTCTCTTTTAAAAAAGTCTGTGAACACAACCAAGGAAATAAAACAACAACAACAAAAAATCTGCAGACAGTCCTTGAGGCCACAGCCTTTCCGGTACTGATCATTTAATACTTGGCAGTGCTGTCCCCTCTTCCTAGACCTTTTTGACAGATAGATGTTTAACTTAAAGAAAACCTGGCATCCAAATTCTACAAAATGAAGGATTTCTGATTAAGAATACAAAGGACACAAGGATACTACCCCACACCCAGCCCCGCTCCATGTAACACTTAAAGCCAAATGGCTACCATCTGCCATTGCTCCTTACAGAACCATTCTCTCTAAACAAAGGGCGTTTTGTGTGCACCACGAGCTGGGAAGACGACAGGAAACAGCAAAATGTGACAGAATATTCTATGGGATGGGGGAGGAAATAGAAGATAGGTGGTGGTTACAGTATAATCAACCAGAACTAAACAAATACTCAATTATTTTTCCCACAGTCAAGATTTATGGGCAAATCGTGCTCCTGCAAAAGAATAAAAATGGAAACTCTCCAGTCTTCCAAATCATCAAGGCACTGAGGAATGCAAGACTATCAGCAGCAATCTGTAACTGCTAAGCAGCCAGAAACAATACAAAATTCAGCATATATCCTAATTTACAAGGAATGTACCAGCACTTTTTGAAAAAGTGATTAAACCAGGGAGATTAAAATAATGAGGTTTAGCCACTCTTCAAATCCTATGAGAAATCAGAGGCCTTCCACAAAGTGCTGCCACTCAGCGGGCAGGTGCTGGGTTGTGCTGCCCGTCCCAGATGACAAGCTTATTCATTCCCCCAGAGCAGCAGAGATTTAATGTGCCTGGGGGCACTTGGTCTCACTCACTGAATACAAACCCTTCAAGTCATGCAACAAGCAGCTGTCTGTGCAGGAGTCAAGAAAGGGAATGCATGTGAGAACCATCTTCATAATTCTTCAGAGCATTAAGAAGAGAGCATGGGAGGCCTTCGGAGGCTCTCCTCCCAGCCAGGCAACATCGCAGTGAAAGACTGCTCACTTTACAGCAAGTGCTAATGCACAGCATAGAGCAGACTGATATAAAAGCTAGCAGAAAAAAAACAAGATATTCAGTAAAAGGCCGATTACTGTCTTGCAGCAGAAATCATTAGGAATCAGGTTACGATACCTTAAGTTTTCTAAGAAAACAAAAAAAACCAACAGAAACCTACAAATTTGCGCTCTTTTCACCTTGCCTGTAGTGTGCCCTGCACACAGTTTATTTCTGGAGTGTGATATACACTTGGTTGTAAAACTTAGTAGCCTGATGCTCAACCTCCGCTTCACATCTGCCTCCCTTTCACTTACATGATGAAGTCAACGCTAGAGCACTAAACAGGAGACGGAGAGTATCTGAGTATCACAGGAAAGCAAGGCAACTTTGTTTTTTTACATAAGCCTTCACCAAAAAATTGAAGACTCAAAATGCACAGAAAGATGAGGTACTGACAGAGATTAAAGCAGTACAAAACTAACTTGTACGTATAACAAAGAGTTCCCTCATCAACTCTTCAAATAGCACTACTAAGAGATGTTACATGATAAAGGCCTGCAAATGTCTTTAAAAAACATACCAAAGCCACAAAAGGTCCTGGAATTTTAAGACAGGAAACTGTACCTGGTTGTACTTCAGTACCGTGAAAGCCAGGTAAACAACTATTATTCTACTTCTAGCACTGAGCTACTGTATTTATCAGTAAAGGAAAAGAAGCTTTCTTCTTCCCAAGCAGTTTAAGTAAAAAAATCAGGCGGGGTGTCACTCCAGTCTTCAAACAGAGCAAGGAGGATGACCCAGGAAATTACATCCCTGGAAAGCTGATGGAACAGCACATTCTGGAGATCATCTCTAAGCAAGGGAAAGAAGGCTATCAGAAGCAGTCAGCATGGATTCATCAAGGGGAAATCATGGTTAACCAATCGGATAACCTTCTAGGATGGTGTGACTAGCTGGGTAGATGAGGGGAGAGCAGTGAAAGTTGTCTGCCTCAACTTCAGCAAGGCTTCTGACACTGTCTCCTGTAACGTCCTCACAGGTAAGCCTAGGAAGTGTAGGTTAGATGAGCAGACAATGAGGTAGACTGAAACTGGCTGAACAACAGAGCTCAGAGGGTTGTGATCAGCAGCACATAGTCCAGTTGGAGCTCTGTAGTTAGTGGTATTCCCCGGGGGTCAGTGCTGGGTCCAGTCTTGTTCAACATATTCATCAGTGACCTGGATGAAGGGACAGAAAGTAGCCTCAGCAAGTCTGCTGATGATACAAAACTGGGAGGAGTGGCTGACACACCAGAAGGCTGTGCTGCCATTCAGCAAGACGTAGACAGGCTGGAGAGTCAGGCAGAAGGGAACCTAATGAAGTTCCACAAGGG
>JAVSBS010014501.1:0-19051 GCA_033124195.1 Coracias cyanogaster | reverse complement strand
AGCTGTATGAAAATATCTTACTATTCACCACCTGCAAACATGAAAACAGAAAAGAGGTTCCATTTATGGAAGAATATCAACATGGAAATAGTAATTAGTTACATTTACTATGTTTCTTTACTTCTAACACTAATGTTGTTATGATGAACTCCACCTCAAAGAAAATAGCAGATAAAGGGCACAGAAATAAGCAGAGGCACTGAAAAACCTCCTCAGAAGTAGAAATCATAGAATCACAGAATGTGAGGGGTTGGAAGGACCTCTGGAGATCGAGTCCAACCCCCTGCCAAGCAGGACCAGAGAATCTCGGGCAGGTCACACAGGAACGCATCCAGATGGGTCTGGAAAGCCTCCAGAGAAGGAGACTCCACAACCTCTCTCGGGAGCCCATTCCAGTGCTCTGGAAGCCTCACAGTCAAAAAGTTCCTCCTCATGTTGAGGTGGAACTTCCTGTGCTCTCGCTTGCACCCACTGCCCCTTGTCCTGTTGCAGGGCACAAGTGAAAAGAGGTTGCCCCTTTCTTCTTGACCCCCAGCCCTCATCTATTGATACACATTCATTAGGTCCCCTCTCAGTTTTTTCTTCTCCAGACTAACCAGCCCCAGGTCACTCAACTTTTCCTCATCAGGCAGGTGTTCCAGTCCCCCCATCATCCTCGTAGCCTCTGTTGGACTCTCTCAAGGAGATAAGAAAGTTTAACACTATTCCATTGAGAGAAACACTGAAGAGTTAATATAAAAGGGAAAAGAGCAGGTACAGACAGGTAGCTGACAGTGGAGTTGTTGGTTTAGTGCAGCTACAGCTCCCTTGACATCGGACTCCAGGGAAACACAATCTTCCCTCTCAGCTTGTTCACGCACAAGCGACGGGGTCTCTCCTGCAGCAGGCTGTAGCGTGGGACACTTCTTCCCTCTTAACCACCCCCAGTTCCCAATGTTTCTGGCTCACTGCGGTGCTGGATGACTGCTGGCAATCTTAAATGGATAGCTTGGCCTCCATCCTTGCAGTTTTGGGGCAGTGGCGTGTGAACAAACAGGCTTCTTTCATTTAGACCATCTTGTAAAATAGCCGAGCAGGTGGGGATGGATGGAAATAATACAGATAGGAACCGTTAATGCTGTTTTACTATCCATTTCATAAACAGTGTAACTGTTATTCAGAATATATTTATTGAGTGTTGTTCAGAATATATTATCTTTTAGTCTTCTATTAGTATTTGAAACAATTCCCAAAGTCATTTAGTTCTCCTTATCCACCCAAAGACTGGGGCATTTCTGAAAGAATATGATGCACGGACCACAAGAGCTGGGTCAGAAGAAACGTCTTTTACTTGCAAAGCAAAACCTCTATTACTGCGGGCACTGATTCAAGCCTTGCCTTAACAGGCAAGAAATGATGAGTGAGTTAAGAGCAGAGAATTGCCACGCTGAAAGACAAGAGGAACTGCTCAGTGCAGGTGCAAAATTCCAGGGGCTTGAGGCACAGAACGTCAATTCTCATAAGTAATCATCTTCTAACACTGCTATTATTTCAGGTGCTCATCGCTATTTACATGGAAAGCAGTTGTTGGTATTTCCTCATCTGGCCACTTCAGAGAACTCTGTAGGATTTAGACAACACTTTTTTAAAATTGCATGGATTATTGAATTAAATCAAATTGATTTGTTGGCTGGGGCGGGGGGGGGAGGCAACAAAAAACAACCTTATTGCTATTGCTCAGTAAGTTTGTTACAGATGGTTCACAAAACAACAATTACAAGCTTTGTTTGTATGTTGTGTGGCAAACTTGAAACCACAAGTGTTTACATGTGCTGCACGCATACACTTTGGGGTTTTAATAGCTGGTTGACAAGAGATTAAAGGCAGAAATATGGCATTTTATTAAAGCAAACATATCAGTATGCCTACCATGATAAAATGATCTAGTTTTCTTCAGACACAAAAGTTTCTGTTGAGTGATACCTTTGAAATTCCTTGAGGGCACCCTATTATTCACTTTCCTCAGCAGAGAGCAGCTGCAAATGGTCTCCAATTTTCAAAGAGTATTGCCTGGTCATTCTTTACTGTCAAAATGAAGAAGAGCATAAAAGTTAAGTCAATAAAGTAATATGAAATGCTTAATATAAAAATTCAAGAATGAATGATTAACCATTAAAAACTTACAGTAGCTATTTCAGCCCGGAAAAAAAAATTAACATTTCCCTTGAAACCTATTAACACTCCTTGTAAACAATATTCTTTCTTGAAATATATGACCTTTCCTAATGCTCTCCACACACATGGCATTTTTCTTATATCCACTTTACCTTCGCTGATATGCAGCTGAATTCCTCGGGAGAGGGTGTTTAGAGCCCCTTCCTCCGATGCACTGAAAAAATGTATTCTTTTATTGCATTCCCCTTCACAAATACACCTAACCTTCAGCTTTAGATCTTAAAATCCTTTCCTCATCTGAGAGTCACGTGAGCTGTTGTCACCGTTGACATGCCACCACCATTCCAGCCATAGTCGAGTGTCGAGTATAAAATTGATCTCATTCATTTGAGCCCTCGATAGCTACATTTACGTACAGCAGATGAAATAACACCCTTCCCTGCTGCATTTAGCAGAACAGCGCATTTAAAAATCACACAATTATCTCAGCCTCTAAGCCTTCATCAAAAACAGGGTGGCTGCTTGCACTGAACTCGCTCTGCCCATCCTGCTGCACAGAAGACCAGGAATATGACCCGATTTTCAGGCAAACAGCAAGTCTCATTTCTGGGCCTGCTTAGCCACCGACTTTTCCTCAAGTGCTGAACGTGTTAACAAGGGGTTGTGCAGGGGACCAGAGGGAAAAAACGATACAGGAGCTGTTTGTATTTGTACACTCAAGACCGCCAGATGTATTGATCTCAAGCTACCAAAAGATGACTTCAGGAGTATGCACAGGATCAGGACCTGAGATTCCACAGGCTCCAAGTGACAGCGCAAGCCAAAACACAACCTACAATCTTAAGGTTATTTGTAGCTTGTTGAAGCAATTACATCATTAGAAAGAGTGTGACTACAAGGATTCAAACATACAAGGGTGGAATTAGAAGGTGCCCGGTTGAAAAAGATGGCAGAAGAAGAAGAAGGGTGACTGCCAGGGCTGGCTTCCTACGGCTCACTCGTAGTAGACAGGTAACAGTTGCTGGGACTTCTCCTTCAGCTTCTCTTTCTCACTGGGATTTAGGGGAACAGATCAACAAGCAAATATTCTGTGCAAGGCAGTAAATCACAGTGCCCACGAGTGCAGCAGACTTCTGAATTTCATGTCTACTCGATCATAAGTCACACATCAAAATGTAGTGTTTGGAAAATGGCACTAAATACAGGGAACCATGGGGCTGTCCTTAGTGCACAGTCTGAATCCAGACCAAAATACTTAATCCCGTGTCTGGCTCACACATCAATAAGCAACTTGAACAACTTCCCTGAAGTGCTGCTCAATATCGCTCTGAAGATGCATCCACATTCTGCATTGTACAACAAGAGGTGGTCAAAGAAACACCTAACGCAGAAGGCAATGAACTGAAGGGAACTCTGCATTAACAGGCTGAAGCAAGGCCAAAAGGGAGGCCTTGTTTCTATGTAACAAACCTTTATATAAATAATTAGTACGTAAGACGACTGAAATTGAGAATTTAGAAATCAGAAAACCAGAAATATTACCAATGGCTATCACGTTTGAAGTCACCTTTAAAGTATGGATGGTTAAAGCCCGCATTGTAACAGATTAATCCTTTGATCTTGTGCTGCAGTGTTACAGCATTTGCTCTAATAATCTTGGAAATACATGCTTCGCATACACTCTGACTTCAGTTAGAACTAGGAGGAATATCTGATATTAAAAGCCACAAAAGACTTTTCCACAAAGCTAGCAAAAATTCACTGAAGTGTTAAATTTAATATGAGCTCTTTAATCAAGGTCTTAATTCAAAGCAGCAAAACTGAGGATTGGTCAGACAGGCTTATACAAGCCTAGGGAAAAGCTGCATCTCTGCTTAAACTAACATAGTTTGGCAAATCCCATTGAAATCTGGAGAGTTTCAATCAAAAATCCAAGTTTTAGATTCTACATATTTCTGACAGGAATCTCCCTTTTCATGGCCTTATATCATTAAAGATTTCTACTCCCTCCAAAAAACGACTAAGATTATGTCTTTTAGACACTTGCTGTTGGTTACCTTGATATCCCATCTTGTGAAGCTGATGCCTAGGGTAAGTGGGATTGGATCACAAATATAGTAAAAGAGTGAGCAGCTCAGACATACATATCGCTTAAACTTTGCAAAATCTAGTAGAGCTTTAAAGTGGAAGGTCACTGAAACCACTACAGATGGATGCTTGCAACAGAGGAAGTCCTGAAAGTAAGACGCAGGATGTGGTAGGGAGGCAAACAGACAAAACACTCTAATAAAAAGCAAGGCAGATTTAGCAGCAATGTGTGGTATTAATAAATCATGTCTGGTCTCTAAACGGAATGGAATAAGAGTGTAGGACTTGGTAACAAAGTCATATGAAAACTTAAAGGCAAACCAGAGATTGAGGATCAGATACATCTGAAGAAAAGGAGATGTGGATGATGTAGTCCAATTCAGGAAGAACATGATTGCATACAGTGGAATATCACTCTTCTAACATATGTTTCAGATCAGAAGCAAACTTCTAAGACACAGGATATACCAGATACCGAATCACACTAACCTTAAGCACAGCCTATTGCGTTTCATTTTGATTATACCTCCCCACCACAGCAGAAGCACTTGTAATGGAAGACAGCGTCTACCAAATGAAACAATCTCAGAAGGAAGCACAATTCTACATGGTATTCTTCTACTCCAAGCTTTCTTCCATCAGCCTCATAAAGCACAGGAGAAACTGCTTCTTTTCCATGAATATTCAGTTCACAGCCTTTTGTGGAAAATCATCTAGAGCCGTTGCGATAGAGGGTGACATCTTGATCACACGTTGACACGTTACATTGCATCCAATCTTCTCAAATCATAAATGAAAAGAGTGGCTGCATTCCACAGTCTCTGAATTCTTTTAAGACAGCTCAGCAATCTACAAATGAAAGGTAGGATAAATTATTACAGGAGAGTTCTCAGCATGGCTGTTCTAAATCAAATGCTGTCAAATAATTTTTAACTTTCTTTGATCTGCACTCAATCTCTGTGTTCTTTGCTGACCTATAGCACAGACTATCCTTGACTTCCACTCCCTTCTCTTTCAGTCTCTCTGCTCATAAACTTTTATTTTCCCTTTTTTATCATGTACCTGTAGGAATATAGAAAAACCTCTAGATCCAATGGCTTGGTGACTTTTATTTTATAGTTGCTTGAAAATAAACCCCACCAACCTAGTAAGTGTGGTAGGAACCTAAGAAGAAATGAGAAAAGGACAGAAAGTTAAATAATCCTGCAAGAAGCAAAAATATGAAGTTTTGGGCTTAGAAAGTATTCTCCCGAAGGTGTTTTACAGTTATAAGAGCCATCACACAAGCTCTGTATCTGATGGCTCCTACAATACATTTTATAGGAGTAATGACTAGAACTTAAAATGCCAGGCAGAGAGGAGACTCCAGCAACAAAAGAATAAAAAAGGAATAAAAATATTCATGAAGATAAGTTAATTGTTGATTATAACCCTGATATGGTTTTCCCTTAACTGAAGCTATAGCAATATACTATTTTGGGACATGTCCTCTTATTTCTCCAGTTCTCAAAATAATACAATGCAAAACATCAGAATTAGAACAGTCTTCTACTTGCCGTAGTACAAAACAGAGAATACAACCAAGAATTTGTCTAACCTTCTTAAGTCTCCACTGGCAAAGACACCAGAACCTGCTTGTCCAGGGATTAACTTAGCTACAGCTGAAAAGTTGCTCCTAATATCAGCCAGTTTTGTTGATAATTAAGCAAACTCCTTCCTGCCATGACTTTACTGAATCTGGAGATAAGCCCTTGATACTTCAGAAAACTTTGTGCCTCTGCAAACTTCTTGCTTCTACAAGACGAGAGAAACAACATCTTTTGCAGATTTTCCTTGGCGAGCTGTACATCATGAACCTTTTCTATTTGTCTTCTTGGTTAATCTTCTCTTGAACGCTTCCCAGCCTGTCCCTGTTCATTCCTAAAATGCAACTCCCAGAATTGGGCAAAAGCTGCTCAAGCTGAATGATAAAGATGATACAAGCCTCTGACTGTATATTCAGTAATATTCATGTAAGATGTGATCCAGAAGTATACGCTCGATAGTGAACACAGGCACAAATCGTCCCCGCTGAACCCTTTTTAAGTGCCAAACCCACTGCAGAGCTTCCTCCACAACAGCTCACCCCGCTATTGAAACCACGTCCTGGACTCTCACTGCTCTTAGTGTCAATTTAACTCCACTGTGAAGTTGGATTATTTGCACGAGAGGCACAGATAATTCTACAACCTTTTTTAAAAACGACCGTATTTGGGAGTTGTAAAGAAGGGGAAGCACCTGCTGTTTTACATTAAAGAAGGTAGCCAGAGAGACTCAAATAGCTTGACTGAAAAGTTTTTAAAAAGAAAACGGGCAGGATTTGGCAGCTGGATAGTTTTCACCCGTCGGCGTGTCACAGTCTCAAAGAGACACGCGCTGTATCAACTATGAGGAAACACTGTGAACTGTACCTCTAAGAACTACTCATACCCGTTTGTTACATGACCAAGCACCCTGAGACTCCGCTCAGCAAGAAGACAGAAATCAGTAGCAAGTGTTTTCATAGTCCAGCCTCATTTCCCCTCCCAGTTTCCATCCCTTCCCACTTGCCCTAAGTTACAGCTACTGTAAAGCAATGAAGAGGCTATTGTTCAGCTTTGCACTGTTTAAACCTGAGCAGTTTAATGTGCAGCTATTGGAGTTCATATTCTGTTTTCCATATTTCTCCTCTTACGCATTCAAATTCAAATTGACAAATGCCTTTGTATATAATTTTAAACCCTCCCCATCTCTAATGCATCAGTATCTTGTTACATTGCCTTTGATTTCATTGTTTGCAATGCTACTATCAGCAGCATGGAATTGCCAAGGCACTAAGCAGCCCAATTTTTCTTTAATTTCTCAGAAAATTGACAGCTTTATGAACTGTCTCTTTACCTATGCCCCATAAACATGTCAGGCTGTGGAAAACCATTCTAATTAAATCCCGGGGGATTGCAATGGAAGATTATAGCTTCTTGGCAGGTTATTAAAAAACAGTTGTTCATATATACACAAATATCTGTACTAGAACCTAGCATTTGACAGAACAGCCAAGGAATTAACCCCACTGGCAACTCCAAACAATACTCATATAAAAAAAGGGAAAACAAAAATACAAACCCAAAAAGCCCAGGAAAACCAACTAAGCTAATTAAAATGAGGGCGGGGCAGCAGGAGAGGGACAAGTAGAGGAGGGTGTTTTGCATTTGATTTCTTTCCAAAAGTTGGTAATTCCAGCTGTCATCTGGACTCATCACCTTTCATCCCTGATTACCAGGATATACAAGAAGGTAGAAAAATGCTTGTAAGGTCCATGTACGTGGCCATTCTAACTACACAGCCGTGATACTAGAGTTGATGGATAATGCTAATTATTCAGTTGGGTACAATTATTCCTTCCTGTTTGCATCTGATCATCCAAGAGAACCCATCACAACTTCCGATAGCAAAATCTTTCTAGAGATCGGCGTAAATCCTTCCCAACAGCTTCTACAAATAACCTCGCCTTTGAGAGTAACACTTGTTGCCCCTGCTCTTCTACCTGAGAGTTGTCATCCAGCCTCTCATCTCGGCAACAGATGGTCAGGATTTAGATACTGGGGAATTTCTGGGAAGCCGGGTAGCGGTTTAATTTTGTGACCTGTGGTTGGCTGACTTCTCCCAAATAGAAGGTTTGTACTAGATGCTATTTTGTCCAGAGTGCTTCTTGAACAGGCAACTCTTGTCTCTCTCCTACAATTTGCTGCTTAAACGATGGCAGCCTTGCTACCCGAGAGAAGGTGGGCAAAGGGAAGAAATTAGATGCCAATGCACTAAAGGTAGCTATCAGCAAAGTCCAAGAAACACTATATTATTTTTCTTAACAAGTATAGTACCACTGAGCCAGATGTGTTTTGCAACTAACTGAGAAGTCCTACATGATTTTAATATTTATTTCTTGAAAAAATCTGCTGGCATCTCCAAAGACAGGCTGTCATGAAAACATTTAGTACATTGCTACTTAGATTTGCTGGTGTTCCACATTCATGTGAATAGAATTTCCATAAACATCAAGTATGAGAAATATCCAAGACTTAAAACCCCTGACAAAAAGATGTGCTGATTTCACGGTCTCTGAGGTGACAGAGAATCACACTTACAGGACTCCATAAAGTTTTTCTCTGAGGAAAATTAGCACGAGTTGTCCTTTGTGTAAAAGAAGCTTGAGAAGAAATACCACCTACCTTTGGTGTAGAACACCAAAAAGCTGTGTATCAATTTGAAAGCAAGACCAAAGAATGGACAAACCTGGAGGTGCCCGAGTATAGCACCAGACGGACCCAAGCCACCAAGTTCAGAACTGAAGTGATGTATCTAATACCAGCTTTTCATGTGCACCGATACACTGAAAATGACCTTTCAGGGTCAGTTACCAAAAATCACACTGATACCAAAGAGAGCTTGAAGAATCCTGTAAAGATAAGAATTAAAAGTTACATTTTAAAGTACATTGGACTTGATAGCTGGGTTTTTGGTTTTTTTTTCCCCCCCCAACTACTCAGTTTCTTTGCTAATATAAAATATACCACTATTACTTTTCCAGAAAACAATGAAATGATTTCAAAAAGAAATAGGTGAAAACTCCTCCAATGTTCACATGGTGTATTAAAGCTACAGAACAGCTACTGGCCATATCACTGCCTTACACGACATCAGAGGCTGATTGTCCTGCCACTCTAAAAAAATACATTAAAGTATAGTGACAAGTAGAATAAAGACTGGAATCTGAACTTGGAAAAGGTTTTTTGGATTGGTGAATTTATTTACTAAATCACTTAACAGCTTTCAACAAAGTGCCAGTCTTCCTGTTACTAGTTTAACTTAAAAATGGATTTATTTCTTACTCTTATTGCAAGAATACAGGAGGAGTATCTGACTGTACGTAAAGACGCCTCCAACGTGGCAGGGACCTTTTCCTCACACTTCAGTACGTTCAATTTTGCAATGTTCTTTATGTCTCTCATGGCTCACATTGTTTTGGAATCCTAGATAGAAGTCCTAGGGGCCAAAGAGGAGTCTTGTGAACAGTCTTGGAGATGTTCTTGAGGTAACTGCACTTCTCATATGGGAATGGACTGTGGAGTCACTGCAGGTAACTGACAAATGAGGCACTATCTACTGCAGAATCCCTTCTTTGTCAGGAGAGAAAAAGAATTGTCCTCAAAAATAGTGAAGCCACTTAGCTCAGAGTTCTAGAAAAACACCCATCTTTCAACTCTGTGTTAGCTAAGTCTGGCTGCCTTGCTTCCTAACACAAAGAAAAAAAAAAAAAACTACAACTTTTTTTATGTTCCTGTAGTCACAGGTTGGGGGAATAAAAAAGGTCTTCAACCACAATCCCCAGTCTTCAGAACAAATCATTTGCTGGTCACGCTTGAGCGGTTGTGGAGACTGACTTACCACAGTCTAAAAGAAAATTACATTTCAGAAAAATGTTTACCAAAAATGCATGTTAAACTCATTCTTCTGGCTCTCCACCCTACTAGAGGAAAGAAAACAACAATATTGCTCTCTATAGGGAAGATGTAACCTCAATATGAAACAACTCAGCACTTTTCCAATGTTGTAAAACCAGCATTTGGCCAATCCCAGGGGAAGCTTCATGTACAAGTCCGGACTTTTTTGGGAGACATCAAGGCAACAGAGTGGCATGAAATCTTGAGCAGCACATTCGACTCATTACTATTGTCAAAAAATACAGATTTCTTGCATAATAAAATGTACCCAAATCATGTAGTTGGGAGTGTGCCTCTCACAAGAATATTGAGAAGAAAAGAAAGGATAATTTAAGAAGGAATAAAGGTGTTTGAAGCACAGAAGCGATCTTTAGTTTTACCAAAGGTGACTGCAGAAACAAACAAATCTATAATCAGAATAACTTTAAACTTCCTGGCACTAACACATCCAGCATTTTAAATTAATACTACTGTTAATTAATAATGATGATTGGTTCTCTGAAAGCTCTAAAACCATCTGCAACCCTTCCTAAAGATCAGTGGTGACTGAAGCTCTTCCTGCTCAATGAAGGCAGCTGAGGAAGCTGAGTTAGCCTCTGCCAGGGGCTGGGAGTGTGAGCACGAACAATTCTTTTCCCTCTTTAGTATTCATTTATACAAGTCAAATTCTGATCCCATTTATAATACCATAAATCTGGAGTGACTCCCTTACAGTCACTGCAGTGAGTTCAGATTTACTGCAGACTCTGTAAATAAGATCAGAATGTAGCCCATACGCATTTCATTATCTTGTCTAACAGATTATGTCCCTTGATGAAAGAGAAAAAAACCAACACCACAACCCCCAAACTACCTCAGACTTGGGAATGGGCAATAAAAAAAAGTAGCACTGATCAGCTTCTACACCAGCTGGAAGGTCCCCAGGAAAGGGAACTAAGTACAACCTGAGGAACAAACCTATTTCTTTATGTTTTTCTGGAGATCTTAAATTCTGTCAAAAGTATATTCACCTCTGATAAATCGTAAATATACTGTAGACTTGCTCCATTTCCTAGGTGTGTTGCTGATTGTTAGTAATTTACGCTCAAGATATAGCAACGATTTGCCATTGGCTTGGGGGAAATTGTTTTGCTGCCTATGATTTATAGCTATGATTTGCCTAAGAGTTTTATGAGGCAGTTTTTCCTGAATATGTCCTCAGTGAAAGGCCCCCAAACAGAGGCAGCTCACAGAGACCCTCAGACACTTATTTCTCCTTCACCCAAATAACATGAGGCTGTCCAAATTTTGTATTACTTTTGCTCTTCTTCCTCTTGCTCAAAAAGAAAAAAAAAAAAATCACCATGATACAAGTGAGAACCTCAAGCTGGTTACATCTGCATCTCATGGGAAGGCACCCAACCCTTGAGGAGTAGGACGCTCTGATGTTGGGGATGAAGTGGCAGAACCTCATTTCTGAATACTTAGAGCAGATATCCTTCTGGTACTCATTACTTTATTGCTATTACTTTAGAACTTTTGAAGTAATGAGATCCCATTATTGGGATAGAACCTGGAAAGCACAGAGCAGACTAATTTATATCCTACATAGTTTAGATGTAGTTGCACACTGAAATTCCCACTGTCAATGCCAGAACTGCTGCAAGCTGAGAGGAACAAGGGTACAGTGATGAGTTTTAAGGATATAATCTGTTAAAGTATCTTCAGTATGTATTGGGCATCCTACATTTCTCAGCTTTACCATTCTGCTTTGGAACCTGAGGTGTGTCACTGAACCTCCTGGCTTCACTGTCTGTATCAGCCTCACCTAGTCACAGAAGCTGTTGGACAGGATCCGGCACTTTTCACGTCTGTCCAAAGAGAAGCCACATGCTCAGCTGACACCCACCACTCCGGCATTGCAGATGAGTAATAAACTGCAGGGCATGATTGATCTTCCACTGCAATCACTGGTAAACCTCTCACTTGCTCCAGAGGGTTTCGGAAGAGATCCGTCCTCAGCTGCTCTTCTTGAGAGGCTGACAAGAAACCTGCTCAGAGAGAAAACCAGTATGTGAGGCAGAAACAGAAGGGAAAGGTTCTTCCACATACAGCTCGCCTCCTCTGCACTCGAGCATCCATCTTCCGCTATAAACTCTACAGTCCGTCTTTTCAGCCGTTATTGTCAGCAAGCAGAGAATTTAAAAGAAGAGGAATGTGCATGGCAAAGGAGAAAATTTACCAAATATGTTTATTCTAGGACAGACACACAAGTCTTAATCATCAGAGCAAAACCCTCTCTTCTCAACCAAATCCAGCCTGGACAACCCTAAATGTACCAGATCAAACCCTCCAGACTCGCTTTGTCTTATCTTGCAGAGATTTTGGCAGCGGCAGGGACCTTAGACTCGAGCAAGGCAGAAGCATTTCTCTACTCAGGTGTGGTGTGCTGCCCAAACAGCCACCCTCAGAGAAGTTCCTGAGCTGGACCATGCCCCACACCGCCTGAACTGCTCAGCACCTCCTCAGAGTTTTGCTTTACTTTCTGCTTGAAGTTCAGATTTCATGTTTATGTATTAAAAACACATTTCTATAACCTCAGCACTACCCAGGCTTTGATCACACACCATTCACTTTAGCTTTTAAATATAAAATCTTTGCAGGGTACAGGTATCAACTCTTATTTCCGAGCTAGCAGAGGCATTCTGAGCAGTGGCTAAACCACATCTTCCCACCTCAATCATTCTGCCTATAAAGTTTGAAATAACAAAGTGTCACTGGGTGCTCAAAGTGCAAGTCTATGGTTTAAAAATCACCTGAGTGTTGTAGCTGATCATCACAGGCCGGACGGTCTGTCACTTGACTAAGTCCTATTTACATGAATTAAAGAATTATCCTTTTCCTTAGAGGAAATACTACATTATCAGGCAGTAAAAGCTTGTTCTTCATTATGTCATCTTCACCAAAGTATACTCCCAATTATAACTGAGTATTTTTCTAAAAATACTTGCATAAATAGCAGTCTGAGAGACCCAAGTGTAAATGAAGAGCTGTTTGGGCCCACCAAGATACTAAGCACCAGGTCTGAGTTCATCCGCATGCCCATAGCCACAAAGAAACAGAGATGAGAGTATGTTCCAATAAAAAGTGATGCTATCAGCTCTGAATATCAATTTTTTTTTTTTTAATTATAATAACTGGTAAACTACAAGCCACCTCCAGCTACCATCCATAAAGTATAGTTTTCTACACTAGGTATGCAACAAATTCATTTTGAAGCATGTCTGAACTTTTTTGTCATGAGCATCAGACTGAATGCCTGTAATAAAAATGACAGCTAAATAAGAATAAATGGTTTAACGTTAGCACGAAATAGGGCTTTGCTGTCTCACCTTTGATGACAGAATCACAAGTTTAGTTCTCCCCTGAAGTTAAATGCAATGTTCTCCCGCATCAAACCTTTAGCACCTCTTTTTTTTCCCAGGATTGTGGCAGCCCAAATGTAATTTAAGTGAATTCACGAAACACACTTTGTAAACAGATATTTATTGCCTGCAAGATAAATAGTCAAAATACATCAGATTTATTGATGTCCTGGGAATATGGTATTATGGCAGTTTAGATTGGAACCACGAGCAAAATCACTGCAGAAACTGACGGCGGGTCGGTTTGCGCAGAGTGAAAACAGCAACACCGCAAAAAATATAAGGGGGGCAAAGCCAAGCATTGGGATCCCATAACTGAAGTAAATGCACGGCAGTTCTTGTAGCAGATCTATCCAACAGGAACACGCACATGCACATCAAGTACCCTTTTTTTTTTTTTAAATTACTTTATATTCTTAAGGGAGAAAGAAAGACCTTTGTAAAGATGAGGGGAATAATCTATTCTACCATACGCTTTGGCAGGGTAAGTAGTAAGGTGCTTCCATTTCAGCAAGTGAGATCAGGCAACAGTGAAAACTTTCTAACAGTAGGAACAGTTAAGCCTTAAAATAGATTGCCTAGAGACATTGTGGGATCTCCAGTTGGAGGTTTTCATTGGGATTTTAGACAAATATCTGTCAGGAACAATAGAGATAAAGCTGATTCTACTTCTTGATACTTCTTTCAAGCCTATTTTCCATTATTCTATGAAACATCCACAAATTGCTTTTTAAAATCATCATTAGAAAGAAATGTATTTTACACTTAGAAACAACATACGAAAACTTTTAATGCTGCAGAATGAAAACTATCTGGATTTCACTAATTTTCTTTTATACATTTTTAATCGCCTCTAGAACCAGGCAACTCAGCAGTCTAGAAGCGGACATCTTATTGATTACACTACATGACCCTCGAGTGCAGAAGGTTTGTCATCTGTAAGTTATGGAACAGGTAACTTACGGAATCCTAATACCACAGGGCTGATAAAAAGACCAAGTATTTTAAATATTAAAAGGGTCAGATAGGGACTGCTTCTCAAGAAACAGATCTTTCAGAGTGCCTTCAGATCTGCTATCATCTCACACACCACTCCAGAACTATTCATAAATTCGACTATATATCTATATCCTTATCTATCCATATCTTTTAGTGACCTGATTAGTTAGAACTGCCAAAATCTCAAATACCTCCACTGAACAGAGATGCACAAGGGATCAATGCCAGCAGTATCACAAACCTCTTGTTGCCTATGGACAGAAGCAGATGTACCCTCATTATTCCCAGGTTGCAAAGACCTCTTATTTTAACAAGCACCCCAATAAACCTTCATCCAGGTCCCAGGGGAGTCTGTTACAGTGCAATTAAGTTGTCTGTGCTTCTGAAACTGCCTGAGGTTTGTCAATAACTATTTATAATATTCTGTAACCTATTTTCATAATTTTTTTTCCTATATTACCTAGAGCACAGTGTCTCCTTCATAGGACCACAAAGCAAGATGCAGCCCAAGGTGTTCTGAACTGTCCTCTAGGTTAATATATCTTTTTCTCCCAATTACAGAGTAACCCAGGGTAAGTAGCTAATAGCGTACTACTTCGGTAAACCTCACAACGGGTCTAATTTTCAGTCAGATCTTTATAACAGGTTAGAGATGAAAAGCTGTCAGTGGCCATGGCTTCCCAGATGACATTTCTCTTTCTTATCCTGCTTGACCCTGAGGATCATTGCCACTGTTGGACCACCTGACGTGCAGACTCCCCAGGCCAGCTGAAGCTCAGACAAGCAGTGTGTGAGCAGATTGTTTGTTTGGAATGAGAGAAAAACTTCCTTGAGTCGTTCCCCCTAAGCCAAACAGACGACAGTAAAGGAAACAATGAATAATCTCCTTTGGCTTCAAAAGGGTAATGAACAAGTGCCAAATAGATTTTTCCCTGATCTTGCAAACTGATTTGAAACAGGCTGGCTGCACTCTGGCCTGGAGTGGCAGACTGGTGTTCACTGCTGTAAAGGTAAATTACAGGCCATCCCCTAAAACCCAGAAGCTGCCCTTCATGGGAAAATAACGATTGCTGGCATGGACTGCGTTAATGAGAAGCACTTCAGAGAGGCTGCTCTGCATCGGGGTGGGTTACAGAACTCCTCCAAAGCTTTCTGCCTCTAAGGATTTACGACCTGCCCTGTGAGGTGCTCACCCTTCTTAAGCAGCTCCACAACCCTTCAGTAGCACCTCAGCCAACAGTCCTTCCTGTCCACCTGGAAGGTGCTTTCCACCTGTGAGTGAAAGACAACTCACATCATCCAGCTTTTCACAGCCAGCCAGCAATTTCTTGGAATCACTCACCTCTGCTCAGAGCTGGAGCTTGGAGATTCAGAGCAGCAGCACAACTCTTGAGTAGTCTAAGTAGTAGGTGGTGTGAAGATCCCCCTACAACGTTCTGTAGCTTAGATGACCCAACCCATAAGGAAGCAGTGGGATTTATAAGGGATTTTTGGACCAAGATTTTATTTCAGTTTAAAAGGCGCAAACGGAAGCAGGAGTCTGCAAGGCATCTGGGGTAAAACAAGAATCTTCCCAAACATCCCAGCTTGAAACAGATATCCTGATAACATTTGTTAAATACTCAAAACTCCCTTTATCTTTAAAGATATCAACAGACAGAACTGAGAAAGAGTCCAATGTAGCCACACTGCACTAATGGGGTGGGGGGGAAAAGGAGATTAAAATCAAAGACTCATCTGCCACTGAGGCCTTGACCTGGCCAGCTTGTCCCCCGTGCCAGAGTGGCTGCCCACTTATTCCAAGACACGGAAAAATCCACTTGTGCATAGAGTCCCTTCACAGACGTGATTCTGAAGACAGACCTTGTGATTTCAGGAAAGCAGAAACAAAAATGTTATATGTATTTCTAGTTTCTATCCTCACTGTGTCCCTTTCAGACCCTTTCTTTTGTTTCAGCATCATACACCTTGATGTGGGACCAGAGCAGGAAGCTGAAATGCCAAACGACTTGAAGAAAGGCTGTGCCTGTGGTACTCCTGACCACACCAAATGCAGAGAGTACAAAGAGCTCATTCTCCCAAGCTGCCCAAACCCATTTCCACCCCAAAGGGCTCTAAGAAAAGCCTCAGATAAACATCCAGATTTTTGATTGTTTATTCAAACTGAACACTTCACAGGTTTTTGGAGACTAGCCCATCACTACAAGGAATAAGAAAAAAAACTTTCCATACCCGGAATTGGGGAGCTTTTGTCTCCGTCATGGCCACGATCACATAGGTTTTTTTCCCCCCCTCTCCTATTTTGAGGTTTTATCCAGCAGACAGAAAGCAGAGAAGTAGACTGTTTGGTTCAGGTGACTTTTCCTTTCAGAATTTACACAGATGAACATCAACAAAACCAAACAATTTATAAGCACAGCCCAAACAAATCACACAAAGAGCCTAACACCATAGGTCAAATTCCAGTCCCTTTCCTTTTACCCAAAACAGATGTATAACTAACCTTACAAAAACATGTGAGCCCCTATTTTGGCTGCTGGTTCAGAACCTCCTGTGCAGTCTATTCCTGTCAAGGGCAGAAGAAAGATACTCCAGACAAAAATAAATAAATAAATAAATAATGGAGTTTCAGAAGCATACATGCAAAACTTAACTGACTGGTTCATTAAGTACACATGGATAATGAAGGCTGATTTTAAGGATACCCAGGCATTTACAACTGTTTTTCCTCTAGCACTCCTCCCCATCCCCAACAGCCTTAAACGCAGAATGAAGCTAAGATTCAAGTGCAGGATTATTTTTCCACAACCCACTAAAATCCCTGGGCTACTCTCAATGACTCCCAGATCACACATGACTCCGAATCTAGCCAAAGACACTTTTAAATTCTGATTCCTACAATAGCTGCTCAATGAAAATCTGGTATTTCAAAAACTATAAACTGGAAAGACCTATAAAAGATTCAATTAAAAGAAGAGAGAGTGAAAATGAGTTTATTACAGACCTATCTACAAAGTACCACAGGATAAATTCTAAATTCTGGCCCATCCTACCCTCACCATGAGCTCACTGATGGGCTTAGCAAAAACCAAATGCACAACACGGACATGGCAGCAAGAATTCTCCCTCAAGGGGCAAACTCCTTCCTCTGGACAGGGGCTAATAAAAGCATCAAGAGCCCCCAGAAACAGTTTTGGTATGTGATCCTGGGCTCAGCCAGAGGAAAGATCCAGAAGGTCCATTCATCTTACCTTCACAAACTCTTTCCCTGTGGAAAGAGAAGACAGCAACTGATTGGAGCTGGACGGAGTGCAAAGTGTTACGAGGATGCCTGTTCGCAAAGGTGCAAGGTTGGGTCTCTCAGAAATACGCGAGGAGAAAACCTTGTATTGCAGCTAATTAAGTAAGACCTACATTTTATCCTGAGATTAGATAATCTAGAGATAAGGGCTAGTGTGGCTTTTAGGCAAACCAAGTTGAAAGGCAGCTGTCCCAGCTCTATATGTATTGAACTGGAGAATAAAGATCACTGAAGCATGAAAGGTAGAGCATAAGAGTAGCTATGAATCTAATTACTTGAGTAATTGGATGAAAATATACCCCACCCAAGTTATAAGTAATAGTGCTTTTTAAAATAAACATATAAAATGTCAATATATGATAATAAAAAATACGTAGCATAGCTCTCGGATTTTGTAGGATCAATACATCTCCTTCCAGTGGCGTTCTTAATTGCTTCCTTTCTATGGGTCTCTGTATCATCCTGTAACGACCTTCACCCAGCTCCTGCATGGCTGGTGTCGATGGTTCCCTTTGCCAGTGGCATTCAGGACACTGTCCTCCCAAGGTGGGCATCGTGCTGCAAATCCAAGTGCCCGCTGGCATCTCCTGGTCTATTCTGGGAGGGTGGGAAGGAAGATTTTGCATCTCTATCTCTTGTTACTGCTGACAACGTGATTTCTGTTCAAGCCAGGCTTTTGTTAGTTTAATAATAATAGTTTCTCCTATTGTGATTTTGTCCAAGGCACACTAGAGACGCAGCATCTCTACAGCATAACCATAGAGTTAAGAAAAAAAAACCCTTCTCCAGTGCCCAGGCTGTTATTTCAGACTTCTTTCCTTTCCCTCTTGATTTTATTTTCATTTATTTATGAGTGGAAGAACGAGGAAGTAAGGGGAGGGTTTAGTCTGGATAGGTCTGGATCTACAAAGTCAGAGGTTTCAGACCTTCTCCTAATTGATTTCTGTGTGCTGAGTTTCATGGGGGGGGGGGAATTGTTTGATGCTTTCTCCAAGTGGCACAAAAGCACAAGCCTGGTTCCGTGGCGTAACAAAGATTGGTTCTGAGCAGCTTTTCCCGAGGCGCCGGGTGATGTAAAGGATGACTGGCAGATTGCGTGGCTCCTAAGACATGAGTCGCACACATCTGGGGTTTTTGGCCTTTTCCTCGCCCCCCATCTCCTCCGAGAGGGTCTCCGTGTCTGGGAGCGGCAGCTGAGCTTTGCCGGGGCTCTGGCAGGCCCAGGACCAACGGTTCGCTCAATAAACGCTCCCAAGCGCCTCCCCCCAGAAAAAAAAAGAAAAAAAAATTAAAAATCCCATTTATCGCTAGTCTGGCGCCAGGGCGAGGCGCCATCCGCGCGCTCACAGCGCCACCCAGCGGCCCAGGTGAAGGCGGGGCCTTGGCCAGCCCGGGAGATCCACCGGGAGCCACCACCGCGGGGTGACCTCGCGTGGAGACAAGGGCAGGAAAAGAGTACCCGTGTTGGCTTCAATCATTCCATGGTTTGGGTGGGAAGGGAACTTGCAAGGTCAGGGAGCAGGGACATCTGCAGCCAGAGCAGGTTGCTCAGAGCCCCGGCCAACCTCACCTGCAATGGTGCCAGGGAT
>JAVSBS010014500.1:0-17738 GCA_033124195.1 Coracias cyanogaster | reverse complement strand
TCATGGGAGCCTGGTTTATTAGAAATTTCATACTAGGATACTTCAGTTTTAGATTTTGGTGATATGAAGCACAAGCCCAAATGTTTTGAAACATTTGGAACATGGGATACACTGAGGTTTTTTTCCTAACATTGATGCCTTTATAATTTTGAACTTATCTCTAAACTATTTAAAGAGAAATGCATCATCTTTATTGACTCTTAGTCATATAAAAAAAGTGAGTGAATTAGTTCCTAACTAGTTGCTAGGTGACTATTTTAAAGGATGCCCCTATTTAGCTTGCTAGAGGAATTTTGTGCTTGCTTGCCTAGTAAAAATGAAAAAAAAAAAGAACAGTGTTAGGAGTAAAAAGTGTTGAACATGGAAATATCCTTTCAAGCAAACACTACCTGTTTATCATTGCCATGATTGCTGATAGGTAACAGATCTCAATTAGCCAAGAAGAGTTTCCTTCTCTACTTAGTTAAAACCTTAAGTTATTTTCACTTGTAAGCTGTGGAACATGCATGTATGTGAAAATGTTTGGATTGTTTTTTTTAACTAAAAAATACAGACATTTGGATTATTTCTGTGAATGACTCAAATATCTAACTTTAACCTGCAGCCCTGTGTAATGAGCCTGTGTTTGGTAGTTCCTGATCTGAATAATATACAGAAGATAACCTACCATATTGAAGTCTTTAAGCTACCTAGATCCTGCTGTGCTCCATGACATAAAGGTCACAGGTTATGTCACAATTTACAACATATGCGTGAACAGAGGAGTTTTCAGTAAAATAGATTTTCTAGATATTTAAGGAATCCTGTGGAAATTCCCTCCAGGAATCAGCAGGTAAAATACAGGTGCTAATCACAAGGGACACAGCTTTGTAAATTGGGTAACAGGACACATTGGAATGTGAAAACTGTTAATTTTTATTAGCATAAAAATGGACACTGAGCATCCTAACTACTGTAGGGGGAAAAATGAAGAGTTAGTTCACCGTTATACTTTGAATATAAGTTACCCAGTTATCTCATTTATTTATTTGCATTTATTTGTTGACTCGCCTTTATGGTCAGTTGTTTTGAAAAATAGTTTACGTTTAGCTTAAAAGGAACTATGTGAAATCATCTGCTTTTGGATTGAGCCAATTTAATATGTTAATCTTGGCTTAATTTAATTTGTTCTAATGGTAGTGGTGAATTTTTAACTGGTTCATTTGGTGCTTTATTATTGTTTAAGCGATTTAGTACATTTTGAGAACACTCATATTGGCGTCAAGTGCAAAACCCATTCATCTGGGTACATTTCTCGTCTTTCTGCTGTATAGGTTATGAGCAACAGCAGGAAGGAAAACCTGGTGATTTGATTGCTTAGAGACAGTAAGGGTTTCTTCTAAAAAAGGCTTTTAATGGCATGATACATTTTATTTCCTGTGATGTAGCGTGAGAGGCATAGTCACTGTTAGTGAGTGCCTTGAGCTGGTGGTCTTTTACTGACCTCTTAGGAGGCTGGAGGAGATGCTGAACCAGTGCCAGAGAAGGGGCTCAGAGGAGGTCATGTGTTCACATGAAACTCTCAGTGTTTTCTGACAATTTGCATTTATCCTGTTTAGTAAGGGGAATATTAGTGGTTTTCTTTATGGAAAAGATTTCCAGTTCTAGATGACTTCAGTAGTTTTTAAGCAGCCTTGTTGATGGAGTTCTTATGTTTATGGAGCAGATACAGCACAGAACCTGGTATGTTACCCATGTTATAATGTTAAAAGTACATGTAAAGTCATGTGTTAACATGGTAGTGCTGTGGAGAGCAGTATGCAGTTGCTCTGAAATCACATTTGCCATGCTTGAGAGCCTCACCTTTGATGGTCCCATTAATCCATTTTCCCAGGGACTTGTTCTGAACTGAGACTGACTACTCAGGGGGTTCAAACAGTTGTTGTGAGGGAGAAGGGGAGTGAACGGCTCATCCTTAGGTGAACGCTTTCTATATATATAGAAACAATACACACACATATTAAACTTCCACAATTTTATTTACTTTTAAAACATCTAGTATGTGTGAGCATAAGACAGTGTAGGTTGTTGTGAATTGCATTAAGACTTATGGAGGTGGGGAACATAATTAGTTGGTTTAAACATTTGTAAAGCTGCACCTCCTGCAAAAAGGATTCTGATAATACCCTTATCCCATCCTAAGCCAACATGTCTTTTCTCCCTTCCCTCATCTTCTGTCCTTACTCAGGGTCATCTAGTGTATTGGAGTGACGCCTGTGGTACAGTTGAAATACCATTTCCACAGTGAACCTCAGAACAATTTATACTTGTTTGTATCTAGGAAAACTATCAGTTCATTTGGTGGCTCTCAGTTGGAAGTGCTGTGCCTCCAGGTGTAAATAGTAAGGTCACGGTGGGGAGTTGCTTCTCCTTGAGTGAAGATGAGATTTGAATGCAAGCAGTAGGAGATAGGTTCATATTTTCTACTGAAATTACCTTCAGGTTGCACTGTGACAGGACTATAAATTGAAAAGCAACAGACCTGTCCAGCAACATGCTCCTGCAATGTGAGGGTAGCATTCCTCTTTAGTAAGTCTTGTTCCTGAGTGGTAGTGGAATGGATTCAGGTCTCGTTCGCTTTCATGGTGTGGCTTAAGTAGTATCTCTATAATATCCTTCAGCCTCGTGATCTGACTGAGAGCTTTAGGAGTCACAATTATCACACTAGGAGCAGCTACATTACTGTTCGGCACACCCAGCTGAGAGACATCACTGAAACTTTTTATCAATAGCTTTGTACCTCCCAGGTAAATAAGTCCTCAGCAGTGTTTCCAATGTTGCCTTTCCATTGCTACGTTCGTTTTTCTCATCTTCTTCCTCTGAAAACATTGTTAAAATCTCTTATCTGGAAAAGAAATCAAAGCAAACCCTGCCTCTTCAGTACTTTTTTTTTTTTTTTGAACCTGCTATGCTGCCAATTATTATCTACAAGATTAATGTATCTGTATTTATTTTCTCAAGCCGGTCCTTACAATTAAGTCATATACCCCTACAGTTTTCAATGAGAAACAGTTATCTTTTCCAACTTAGATTTACAGATCTAGTAGGGCCAGTAGGCAGTATTTACTCTTCATTCTTCTTACATGCTATGTTATGATCCTTGATCCTTACTTCAGGATCTAATGAGTTTTCTGATGTAAATGAGTCACTGGTTTGTTTAATTTTATGTAACCACCACTTTAAAAACTTAATTTGCCAATTTTTTTTTTCCCCTCCAATAACTCAAGTTTGGGCTGAATAATATTTCAACTTGTATAGAAGTTTCTTCATTTAATTGTAGTTGATGTTGTTGGTGTATAGTCTTCTACAAATCAGTAGGCAAAGCCAGTGATCACACTACCTGTATAAGGAACGTGTCGATTTCTTTATCCTTCCCTGTCCACCTCTCCAGAATCCTCTTGCTTCACCATTCAAAGTAACAGTTGCTTCAGTGTTCAAACTAGTATTTTGTCCCCAGAATACTTCAGTAAGATTCTTAGGGCAGTGAGCTGAAAATGTTTTAAATAGTTCTGTTGACTGAAGAGTTCCAAGTGCTTTATCAACTCCCAGTTTTGATCTGTTTAGTCTTTCTGTCTGTCCTCTTTGAAGGGAGGAGAAAATCTAATGAAAAATCAGAGATGTCAGGTGATCTCTGGAAATTATGTTTGTTTTTTCTTTTTTCCTAGGGCCTTCTTGTGCTGTACAATGTGTGACTTCCTTTCCCATAATACTCCCATGGAATGACCAAATCTGACTTAGACTGTAGTCTAAGGAAGGCTCCTTGAGTCTCCACTCCTTTCTTTACATATTGCAACTCTGACTTTACGGACATCTGTCTAAAAGACTGGTTGTTGACACTTTGTCCTGAAAAATATGTACGTTGTTTACTGAAAAGCTGAATTCCTTAAGTAAAATCTCACTTTTCCATAGACCCTACTGCTCACAGATCTGAAAGAATCCCTCTGTTGTTGAAGAGGGATGCAGTGCAGTTCTATATACTCACTTTTCTAAGTCCAAAATTTAAAAAGGTTGCAAGGATGCTTCTCTGAGAGCATATCTGTTGAAATATTTCAAGACCCATATCAGATGATTTCAAGTTGGCTACTTATCCCTGAAGAGAATTTTTGAAGCACCCAGAATTAGCAGAAGGTGCTGAGAAAGTTGACTCTACCCTTTCGACACCAAATTTTGCTTTTCCTAGTCTGGTAACTGGAAAAATACCACTAATTTTATTCTCTAAACAAACTAACCCTGCTCCTGTGAAATATCTTTATTGTTTAAAAGCAGTGTCACGTATTGAATCTATTTGAAATCCTATTTGAATCTATGACTTTTGTACACCTTTAATGGGGTGTATGAATTTTTCATTTAACTTCCGCAATGCCTGTTTTCTCTCACTTGAATTTACCAATTTACTTTAGCAATTCTATTATCAGGATATGTTATTTCTGATGTTCGTTAGGATGGCTGCTAGCGTAAAGTGTGAGTACAGTTGCTTTGCCTCATGGAGATGTAGTAAAGATACATCATTAACTTTATTCATCTCAATTCAGTGTCCCAGACACTAGGCTCTGGGAAGCTATAAGCAAAAGTTGCCAGTCTCCACTCTGTTCCTGAAAAGGGACAGAAAAGCATGATATGAAAGGAAAATTCATAGTGTTGTGGGAAGTGGGTGCAGCCAGGAACTGATCTTTCACTGTGTAGTTTCTCTGTCCTATTCAGTTAGGTACTGAGCAGAACAGTTATTGCAGTCTGTCTGTCTAGAAATGCATGGATCTACAGAATCAGAGATGCTCTGCAGAGCCTTTAATTGAGCATTCTGGATCTTCACCTCCAAAACTGCCTCAAGCTTTAAATACTGCTGCACTCTAACGTGCTTGGTCTAGACTCTTCCATCTCACACAACTAATGCAGGTTGCACCCACAGATCATAGTGTTTCAAAGACAAAATGCTGGTTAGTCTAATTTCTTTCCTATTAGGTTAGAAAAGAGCATCTCCTCCTGTTTTCTGCTGATGAAATGCTGATATTCCAGACCCTTTTAATTTCGGTGGTGCTAAGTCTCTGCAGCTGAGCAATTTTTTCTCTTTGTGAAAATTAGAATAAATGACGGATACAGAAAGTAGCAGTGCCGGACCTTAAAATATCCCACAGTGACTGCCTCTTCTCCCTTCAGATCTGATGGCGGTGGAGTATGTAAATATTAAGATTTTTGAGCTTTTTGGAGTGAAACCAAGTCAGAAGATTGCCTTTTTTTTTCTAGTCCTCTGTTTAGCTGAGCAGAAAGCGTAATGAGTAAAATACCCAAATTCTTGGAGTATCGTTAACAGCTGCCTTATTGCTGCTGCAAGTCACGTTGATCTCTGCTGTTGTACTGCTAAACCCAGCCGCATTATTATGGGGCATGGAGTTGGTCTCCAGATAATTTTCTAAGACTAAATATATTCCGGTTTTTTAGGATTTAAGTTTTTTCTGGAAATGACAAAGAAAAACCTACTGGCAGTTTTGTTTTCTAGCCTGTGCTCCATCTAGTCATGCCTGCCTGTTTGTTAGCTCCTTACTGTGGCCTCTGTCCTCTCCATAGCAGCAGTGCAAGAATAGTTGAAGAATGGAGAATGGAGAGGTTTTGACATTTTTCAAAGTGATTTCATGTTGCTTCATTACACTTGAATGAGAATGAAATGGGAGGAGGACAAGAGGATCACCGAGTCCCTTCTGAAGTGGAAAATGTAGAACTAGCATTTCAGAGTCTGAAGGTTGTGCTTTAAAACAACTTCTAAAAGTTTTCTTAATGGTTTTTATTATTTAGGACTAAAAATAATACATATAATCTTACTGAGTGGAAATCCAGCTGGTTATTAAAAAGAAATAATCTGTATTTATTGAATATACTGTGTGCAAAGCAGGTTGAGTTCCAGAATATGCAAACAGCGTACCAGGTTTGTTCATGTTGCTGAAAATGTCTCATGACAGCAGACTAGTCAGCAAGGATAATTTTGATTTCCTAACAGTAACAGCATCATCTGGTATTTATGAGTCCATCAGCTGGAGTTAGCTGTTTGGTAACAGCAAACAGCCCAACAACCTGACTGTTTGGTTTAAAATTTACTAACAGCTATTCATATCCTGGAGAAAAGAAAAGGGACTTTAAAGGAGGGAATACTATCTGTTAAACAAGGTGATACGACTGAAAAAAAGAGAGCAAACTTTTGAGAACTGTCCTATCATTAGGTCTGTGAATATACTAATAGTTCATGGAGTGTAAAAAATGAGCTGTCTGTTATAAAATAAATGAAAATCTTAGTAACAAGTCTGCCTGTGAATATGTTCCTCAAAAAATAAGAAATCTGTGGTATAGAACTGAAATGATCTATTACTCCCTTTGTTTTCAGTGTTGTGGCAGGGGGAGAGCGATGAGTGGTGTTTGCTTGCAGAGAAACTCAGGAGCTGAGAGGTGGGACAGTGGGAAAGCTGAAGTAGTCTCTTTCCTTAGGGGCTGGGACTGATGGGCTGCCTTCATCCCTGTGAATGTCATGTTGCTGCCAGGCAATACTCAGGTCAGGGGCACTCAGGGCTGCCTTGCAACTATTGGTATTTTTAAGGTGCTGTGTCCAAGTGTGCTGGGAAGAATGCTGTTCTTTTGGTTGTAATAATTGTCTGCCTGTGCAAAGCAAGGTTTGACTTTAAAAAGTAAGAAATAGATGCTCGATGTCTCTAAAAGTCTTATTTTATTTATGACTGTGTGTAAATTGCAAGTCTAAAGTCTCAAATGTCCCCAACTGAAGTATTTGGGTGGTATAACGTGGAGAATGTTGTAGGCTAAGTTCCCATGAATTGCTAAACTTCATTTTTCTGACTTAGTATTGAAAAGTATATATACTGTCCCAACATTTGACAGCTTTTTGAACTGGTGGCTTTCCATCTACAATTTAATTTACCTGTGTCTATACTTGCATGCATACACACTTGTTTTGAAAAGTAGCTCTGTAATACTTCCATGCCTATGTTTTTATCAATGAAGATGCAGTTCTTTATCCTGGAAGCTGGTTGTCATTTGGTCTCTAACAAATAGGCACTCAGGGAACATCAGTGCCACTTTGCAATGCGGTGAAGGTGGCTGAAAGCCCTGCTGTCATTTCCTCACCTGGGCTGCATATCGCTTCTTGGTGGGGTTGCAACTCTCCTGCTTTTGGGACTCCAACTAATTGTAACTTCTATCAGTGTGCCACTGCTATGTGCTGTGAAGATGTATAGTGAGGTAGCTAGTGGGGAATCAATCTTCATAACACATCTTGCACAATTTCATTATGCCTGTAATGGGTATTGGTGAATTGTGTTCCTTGTGTCTTTCTCCCTAAAAGATAGTTTTACTTATCCTCACCCTACTCGCTCTTTATACTAGTGTCTAAGTTGTAGTAAGCAGTGAGGAACAGTCAGCTGTAAGCATCAGAGCCAAAATATCGGTAGATACACAGAGGTAGGTGTTGCAGTCTGTCTTGGAGTGTCCTGTATGTTGCAATTCATAAAAGATCCAGCTCTTGTTGAAGAAGGCAGGACTTGCACCAGGTAGACAGTGTGTTTTTGTTGTGTCTGGGCTGTTCACAGAGTGTAGGAGCTGGGCTTGTAGGTGAATCTGTCCTTGGCTGACTCTCTCACAAATTATCTGGAGAGAAATAATGAAAACATGTTTAATGTTTAATTTCATAGTCTCTGCTGAATTCTCTATGAATTTAGCAGAGACTGTGGCCTACATGCTTCAAATTGCCAACATGAATAGGAATCGCCAGGGTCACAACCTGATCCCAAAGGACACATCAGATTGGCAGAGTTCCCAATTCTCAGACTGGTGCCAGAGGCTCACCTGCTTCATAAGAGCATGCTGCAGTAGGAGGATGGAGGATGAATGTGGTTTCTCTAGGCTAAAAGAAATATTTAAGCCAGACTTCAGTGAAAGGTAGCGGACGGCTTTTTCTTCAGTGTGAAGACAAAGTTTAAGAAGGTTCAAAAATCTGCTGTGGCAGGTACCTCAACAGTTCTTCCCAGTTTTGAGCATTCATTTGTAAGAGTGAAGTTCATGGCAGGAAAAAAAGATTGAAGGGGTTAGTAGTATTGTCAGAGGTTTGGGGGGGGGGGGGTTTAGAAGTTCTGTTCATGTAAAACGATCTTAAGAAGAAGTTCACCCAGATGGATTCACCTTAGTTGGTGGATTATGTCCGAGGAACTTTGATCGATGTATAAGGGTTATTGAAGTAACCTCATAGCAAGAACTGAAACTTTATGGCAACACCACTTCTGAATAGTGATCTGCTTCACCAAGAAAACTGCATGGAACAGGAGGTGCAGGAGAGGGTTGAGCGTAGATCTTGTCCCCTGAATAGGCACTGATCACATTTCAAAGGACAGGTAAAATTTGCAGTCAGGTTTGGTTGTCCACAGATCCCTTCTTCTGTACAGAATTTTCCACAGTGAAGTGTATATTCTCAGCTCATGTGGTCATTGTCCTATGAGGTTTACTAGTGATGGTAAAGATGGAAGCTGAAGTGAAGAAGGTGAGTGGAGGGAGACAGGTAGAGCAGAACAGTGGTCCTGCGAGGCATTGCTGGGACTGGTGGATCTGGGGATTGGAGTCACAAGCAATGGCATCAGGATAGAGTCTTGTGGAATCTCAATGAGAGGCTGGAGCCAGCGGCTGTATTGAAAAACTGTGAGGGTCCAGAAGAGCTCAGGAACGTGCTGGTGTCTAGTTACTTGTCACTGTGGAAGTTCAGGATGGCAGTCACAGCTCTGTCTCGAACGCTTGTACCCTACTTCACAGGTAAGGCAAGTTGCCATTTGCTGATACCGTGAAAGTTGGTCCAGCCAAAAGCCAGGATTGACTGCTGCGTGGATATGTGTGATCAAGCAGCTTTTGAGTTACAAGAAGCAGTGAAGCCATAGTGGTATCAGCAGATTCAGGTGCTGAACATCAGCCTGGAGTCATGTCTGAGTTCGCTGCTTGATTTTCAGACCTGTGGGTATCCGTCTGAGATAGATTAATGCTGCCTCCATTACCTCGACAGGCTCACTCCACCTGGTTGCTGTGTAGTTGTAAAACCTGAATGGTGTGTAAGTAGCCTGGGATCATGGTGGTTTCAAAAAGAATTACTCCCTCCACCTTTATGCTTCATTCTTCTTTTTTTGGCTTCTTTTCTTGTTTTCACATCTCTAAAGTACTTATTGCAAGATAAAAAGCTGTAAAACAAAATTAATCAAGCACAAATATGCATTAGTGGCTTATTGCTTTTAAAAATGGCCATTATGGTTATTATTCACAAATGTTTTATGTAGGAGTGCTGATGAACTGAAGGACTACTTTACACTAACTATAAATACTTTCAAATTCTACTAACATGAGGGAAAGTATAAACATTCCAGTTCACTTCGCACAGGTAATCGTAACATAATCAAGATCTGAAAACTGAGTTACTGATTTTCTAGTCAGGGGAAGTAGCTTCTACTGCAGGGTTTCACTGATGATGACGTACTGGTTTGTGTTATTTACTTTTTTTTTCTTTTCAGTGTTTCTTTCCTGTATTCCACTTGCAGGGTGAAAACAGTGGCAATGAAAGCACCTGGAAATCAGACTGACTGTAACCTGAGTGAGATTGGATTCCTAGAGAAGTAGGAAGTGTGACTGTTGTTTGAGCAGCTGGAGCTCAAGCAACATGGGAAACATTTGATGGAAAAATTAAAGAAGTGCCTAAATGACACCTTATTTATTTTTACATAGGCTTCAGTGATGCATCTCAGTTGGTTCATGATAATATGAGCATAATAGTAAATTTGTTTAGAAAATTGAAAATTAAATCTTGTTATATTATGTGTTGTTAGATTGATTTTTTTGCCTTAACTATATTTTAACAGTACATGGACCGGCTGGAGCGGGTCTAGAGGAGGCCCACAAAGATGATCAGAGGACTGGAACACCTCTCCTACAAGGATAGGCTGAGAGGTTGGAATTGTTCAGGCTGGAGAAGAGAAGGCTCCAGGGAGACCTTATTGCAACCTTCCAGTATCTGAAAGGGGCCTACAAGAAAGCTGGAGAGGGACATTTTTACAAGGGCATGTAGTGATAGGATGAGGGGTAAAGCTTTCAAACTGGAAGAGAGGAGATTTAGATTGGAAATATTAAACTATTCACTCTGAGGGTGGTGAGACACTGAAACAGGTTGCCCAGGGGAGTTGTGGATGCTCCATCACATGGATGTGTTCAAGAGTAGTTTGGATGGGGCTTTGAGCCACCTGGTCTAGTGGGAGGTGTCCCTGCACAGAGCAGAGGAATTTTAGTTTGGTCCTGCAGTTTCTGGACTGCCTTGAGAAGCAGAGGAGAAAGAGAAGTTGAACATTGTCATTACTACTGCCACAAAAAATGTAATGCCCAGGCATAGGTAACTCATGTGGGGGACACTGCTAACGCTGCTAGCATCTTCATTTATTTATGTCATAAGTGTCACCTTTATCTCCTGTGTGCCTTAAAGTAGTTTACGTTAGGCTATTTTAAGTTAGTTAGCTTGCTTTGATGTATATTTATACAACCAGTTTGAATTACAATCTTTCTACCTTAAAGGTACTTCTTTCAAGCAGAAAGTTCATTTTTTGAGTTTAGGATTTGGCTGATTTTTCTGTTCTATAATTTTCTCAGTCTACTTGTGGGTTACCTAATTGCTTATCATAGATTAAAAAAAAATCATTTCACTTTTGAGTGTCATCAGGAAACAGCAACATCTACTTAATGTATGAGGATATACTGAAATGGAGGGAGGGCCCTCTGGTAAGTTACTTCGTTAGGCTTTAATGTATTGTTTGGCTACTTCCACAACCTGTAAGTGATTGTAATTCTGTGACGTTAGTTGTGGTATGAAAACACATGACATTTCCAGATTGTGGATCTTGTACAGCACCAATAAAAGACCTGTCAGCCAGTCGGAAGTTGGCACATTTCCTACAGCTATTGCTCTTAAAAAGATTGTTTTTCTGGAGAAAATGCTGGAGGCTATCGAATGGTTTTGATACTATAACACCATTATGGGGAACTATATGAAGAGATCTTGCAAGAGTGCTGTCCCCTGGCATCGGAATGACAAGACTGGTTAAAAATATGGATATCTACAACAAGGTCCAAAGGCAGAATGGGCTCTAGGGGTAGGCCTGGTGGTTGTCCAAAATGGACATGCTTGCAGAATGGCCGTGATTTTACTGCCTGTGTTGATTAGGAGGAAACCTTGCTCAGTTGGCTGTTGCTGCCACCGACGGCAAGGCTAGGCTGGGGGACACACTTTTGTTTCTGCAAAGAAATGAGATGTTCCTCAGTGAGTTTCTCGCGCCTGGCTCTGCAGGAAAAGTGGTCATTGTCATGTGAGGCCAGTGAGGAGAGGAAGGGGTTCAGATTTACTTTGACTGCAATGTAGGGTGTCACTTCAGCAAGACCAGTAATAAAGCTATGATATGAATGTGTAATGTTTTGACCTATTTAACAACTTGGTGCCTTTTGGTATGGCAAGCCTGTACAACTTTCTTTCAGTTAGTTCATTTTTCAGACAAATAAACTTGAGAAATGTATTTTTTCCTGTTTTGTGTGGAAGGCAATATAACAAAAAGAAGCATCTTTGCTTGGAAGCAATGAACAACTAGAATAATAATCAGAGTAGACTGTTGCCTGCAAGAAGTCCCATTTTTTAAAAGTCTGTTTTATTTGTTAAAAATATTCTGGATTAAAACTTCCAAGTGAATCCAATTTTTGTATTCTAGTAAGACCGAAAACTTGGAGGAACAAGGATCTTGTCTACATTTAGATTACGCAAGTTTAGTAACATCAGCACCACTTCATGCACACGTTTTGTCAGCAAACAGTGTGTCTGACTTAGTCCATTCAAGCTGGTCCATTGGTCCAGCGCGCGAGCAAGATGGTACCAGCAAAGCCTGTTTCAGCGTTTCCGCTGACATTAACATGCTTGGTTCCTTCTGGGGTAGTGTCACGCCAAAGGATCAGATGCACAGTTTTGGTTATTAAAGTCTTACTGTCCATACCAAATTAAGACTGCATGAAAACACCTGTAATTTAGTTATAAATCCATGATCATGCCATTCTAGTCAAAGGAAATAAAATCACTACAGTGGCAGAGGCTAAATAGTGATCTAGCTGACCAGCCATAGGTGCCTGTTGCAGGAGAGCTGAGTTGCTCCCTAGGATTCACTGACTGTGAATCTCTGCTGAGTAGGAGAGCAATGCAGACACTTAGGTTTAGGTATCTCTACCTGGAGCTGAATCGTACTTACAGTCTGGTAGAGGGAGTAGAAGGTTTATAAGGGATATAAGGGGTTTTGTTAAAACTTTAGAAGGAAAAAAAAAATCCCCAAAAAACCTCAGAATACAAACAGTCAAACAAGAAGGTTACGGTTACAGCCAAATGTCCAACTGACACTGGCTGCCCGTGTTCTGTACAAGTGAAGAGAAAGCCACACTCAGTGTTGAATATGAAAGGAAAAAATTATGAAGCTGATGGACTTAATTGATCAATCCATTCTAAGCACAGCGTATTTTTAACTTGCTGTGCTTAAGTGTGTGTCAGAGCAAAGGCGGGCTTTTTCCCCAGCACTTGGGGTTCATTTTCATTGATAATTGTGGTGCTTTTGGTCTCCTCTCTGGCCCTATGGAGTGTCTATTGCCTTTTCAGAGGGATGATATCCTCACCCAGTCCGCTATTTTGATTTTATGTAGTGTTTTTAACTAGCACCTTGTAAAAGTGATTGATAATCCAGCCCCGTATGTTTGTGCCGCCTTTGCTTAAGAATAGATCAGCTTCTGTTTTTTAATAGGAAAAGTAGATTTATTGTCTTCTGTCCTATGCACAAAGCACAAGCTCTTTAGTCTGAAGTTAACTCTTAAATTCCTTGCCAGATGTAGTCCTTAATGTTCCAAGAGGCTCTGGCCAAGAGTTCGAACTGTTGATGTTTGTTTTATCCAAATGGAACTAAAACCTTTGAATGTTTTCTTTAATCATTGTATTCTTTGATCAGTGGCAGAAGTAGTTGTGGAAATTTGTATGGGTCCAGGTGTGCTATGCTTAGATTATGAGGCAACAAGGGATTTCGACAGGTTTGGTTAAGTATTTAAAGTTTGGAGTAAGCATCAAAACCAAACCCTTGAGGATCTGTCTTCCTGCCTAAACATCTGCGATTTGCGATTTCCGTTGTCATCTAGAGTACAACGAAGAGCAAGGGAAAACTGATATTTAGAATTTGAGGCATGCAAAGATGATTTGTTTCATGTGGATCACAGCTTAAGATTTTGAGAAGGATGACATACAGTTGTCTGATGCAAGATCCTCTGCTGACTTAAATTTTCATAACGTCATTGATGTTGATGGAAGTAGGACAGCATAGACCTACTGAGAGTTTGCCTGGATTTGGTTTGTAAATTTGCCAGAGATACTAGGGAGAGATTATGCAAAAGACGGCTCTGTTGTATGTGGCCTCTGCACATTTTTACTGAAGTCTGCATTTCAGTCTGTGCATATTGGGATCCAGCTGCCTTGGTGACTGACCGAACATTGGATTGGAGGGTGTCACTGTTCTTATGGAGGTTATGGGTGCTGGTGGGGTAGTAGGAACCCGCCCATGAGAGAGACTACTGTATGCCCAGGTCTTGCCCCATATGGAGTGTGATTGTCTGAGCAGGTCCTGGAAACAAATGAAGCCCTTCTTAAGTTGAGCAGTGTTTGTAAATCATTCATGAATGGAAACATGAGCTGAAGGGGACTCACAAAGACATAGGAAATCCCATACTTATTTTTTAAAAATATATATTTTTAATATATATAAGCTGTTTAAAGGGGAGAAAGAGAGGAGAGAAGACCAGACTACGTGCGATTACACAAAGCACTTGGAGCTTTGAGTTACAAGCTCTGTGTGGGATCACCATCAGTTGGAGACTTAAAAGCTGGGGAATTGGTTCTGTATCTGTGTTGTGGTGGAAGAGGGCAGGTTTATTTTAGGACATTTCAGATGTCTTCCAGACAATGTTATAGATATTTCTTCTGTCTCCTGTTGAGTGTAGAGAGATAATTGCTCTTTCTGTAAAGCTGAAGTTTGTCATGACAACTGCGGCTTCTGGCACTCTGAAATCTGTGGCACAATACAGTTTATTAGCTGTAAGGGCTCATTTTATTTTTATGAGGACCTGCCTCCCAGCTCTAAAAGAGAGACAACCCCATACCTGTATGGCACCCAGTTCTTGGCTTCACCTTCAGGTCATGTTATCCTGTCCTCAGGAAATAGAGAAGGTGCTTTCAGAGGGAATCTTTCCTGTTTCCAAGATCAACCTGATCTTCCTTGCAGGTACTGTAAGGGCTGTTTAGTGTTTGCAGAGACATTCTGTTCCCAGATTGACTGTGACAGCTTTTCTGTTGAAGAGCTTGTCCTTCAAGAATGCTGACTGCATTAAAGCTCAGGGCACTCTGGAGCATATGACTGCAGTTATCCATGGATTCAGTTTTGCATCGTCTGACATAATGGTACAAGATCCCCTCTTTTCTCTCAAGAGATTATAATTCTGGAAGTGTAATAATCCACATTCAATATACTTGATTTTATATGTCTCATGGGCTTAACGAACATTCGGTGGATTGTCTTGGGACCTTTCCTCCTGGATCAAAATTAGGAAAGGTGTCCTTCTGGAGGTTATCATCTTTACCAGGAGACTAAGAGATTTCTGCCTCTCTTCCCTTGCCTCCTCCTGCCATCTCACAGGGAATAAGCTCTTTCTGTGTCCATCTTCAGTCCCCTCCTGATGTTGTCCCCAACTCTTGGGTTTTTTTTTCTGAGTCACAAAATTCAGCTGTCTCCACTTTTCTCCAAGCCTCCTTCTGTGGAACCAGGGGCTTGGCCATGGTTGTCATGTAGGCCATGTGTGGAAAGCAGTCCTTCAGCTTGCCCAGGACCAAGCCTTTCAGGTGACCTTCCTGTTAGTGTGTAAATAGCTAACAAACCAAAAAGTTTGGCAGTCTTCTTTCAGCAGCTATTCAATGAGATAGCAGCCTTGTCCAAGATTGTGTACAACCAGCTAAGCTGGAATGAATTCTGATACTGAGAGCCTGCTTCACAGGAGGTCAGGGTTTATCAGTGACTTTATTATAAAATGACTGTCATTCCTGATATGTACAAAGCAGCCCTTTCTCATAACCTTAGCCGTTTGTAACTGAAACTAGTTCCAGCCATTCTTAAGTACTGTTGTAATGTATTGAGGAGTGTTGTTCCACCTGAATAAGTTGTCTTAGTGTGTCTACAAAAGATTTGGGGATTTACATCCCCATTTGAGAGTTTGAACTCTTTAACTTACCTGTAGAGAAAAGATGCACACAGACAAGAGGGTGAGGGGCGGTACACTGGATATTAAAGTTGATTGAGTGTACACTCAAGGCTTATCTTCTGTAGGTGATGGTTCTGATAGCTCCCTAATGAGAGGGGATCAAGGTGAAAAATAACACGTTGCTTTTGCCGTATTTGTAGAGCAAAAGGAAGAGCCTGATACGTACCTTCACACATTGAAGATACTGTAAAGACAAGCTTCCTCCACAAGTGTCTGAAGTATCTGTATGTCCAGGTACACAGAGCATCCTAAATACTTACTGTGGTGAGTACCTTCCTTTACTGTTCCCCTGGTTTAACTGGCTGTGTAAAGGCTTACAAACTGTAGTTGCTGAGCTTTTTAGTTAACATACTCAGTGGGCTTATTCAGAACTGAGACAACCTTCACTTCAGTCTGAAGATCAGATGTATATCTTACTGAAATGTAGTTCCACTGCTTATATATTCTACTTGTACAGAAAAGGTGGGAGTACAGCTTTAGCAAATAATCTTTGGGAATAAAATGCCTGAAGCATCATCCTGTTGTGAGGATTTGTGCTCTGTTGTGGTGCTCTGTCTAATGCTGTTGTGACACAGTATCAGAAAAGGCAAACTCAGAATAAAAAATAGTTTTTTAGGATGTAAAGAATGCCATGAAAATTGGATTGACTTGTTGCATAGCATCATTGTAGACAAATAGGTACAACGTTGTTTCACAGACGTTTTTTTAAAAATGTGTGTTTTCATGCTGATGCACTTTGCCACAATGCCTTCCTTCAGGTCTCCTTGATACAGAAATTGCTACAGCTGTTTCACACTCCATTTTTTAACATGCTTGTTCTTCGAAGTTGGTTTTGAAGGTGAGACCTTGTCATGTCTTAATCACCTTTCCATAGCAATACTGCAGGCTATTATGGTCAAGGTACTTCACTGCTTTTCTGCCCACTCTTTTACTTTGTCACCCTAATAGCTATCTTTCTGTACACCATGTGGGGAAAAAAGGTGCGATTCAGATTAGATTTCTCTTATAACCCTTACCTAGATTGAGCCCTCTGGTTTATGGTAAGCAGAAAGATCTTGTGCAGAATTTGAGATACCTGTTTGCCATTTATACTTGTGAGTCAGCACTGGAGTAACCCAGCAGTTACTGTGAGTTATATAGAACACTGTGCATATAGACCCGGCTAAACAGTGCATGTATTTATGAGCATAATTTATAAATAAGGTGATGTGACCAAAGAGAAGCAATTTAGATCGACACTTGTTATGTGTTGCTTTCATTTCCTGTTCTATAATCCCTCGTGGTTCAGCTTCAGTATCTGGAGAATGGTGGTTGTGGTCAAGCATGGTAGTGCTCCCTCAGAGCGGTGCCCCGGTTCCTATGTGGTTGAGAGCGATGCTCTTTGAACAAAGAGCTCTCAGTGATGGGTTTGAGATATGTGTGTTCTCATCTCATCGAAGAGCAAGGGCTGTTAATGCCCCTCCTCTGCCCATCCTCAGCAGGCAGGCCAGGGCTTGTGGATGCAGGGGGAGGTGGCAATCCCAGGGTTGTTTTTTCTCCCCCGGTTCCTTGCACAACATTCCTTAGAACAAGAGGAAACAGCCACAAGTTGCACCAGGGGAAGTTTAGGTTGGATATTAGGAAGAGTTTCTTTACTGAAAGGGTTATCAGGCATTGGAATGGGTTGCCCAGGGCAGTGGTGGAGTCCCCATCCCTGGAGGTATTTAAAAGACATATAGACATAGTGCTTAGGGGTATGGTTTAATCGAGGACTTGTCAGTGTTAGGTTAAAGACTGGACTCGATCTTTAAGGTCTTTTCCAATCTAGACAGTTCTGTGAAATATTCTGTGAAAATTTAGTATGGGATGACAAGCTGTCTTTCAGTTGGATAATTCTTCTTCAGTGTTTTCAGTGAATGAAGGAGTATTTTTGATTGCTACATGAGGGTGTGGGTTTTTTAGGTAAAGAAGCTGTTACCATCCTGTTATTCTTCTAATCACTTGTACTTGTGCAATAGAGTATCTCTCGTTACAGGCCGATCGTTATGCAGCTACACTTTAAATAGTGTGACTTAAATATTCTCTCACCTACTTTATTTATCTCCTAAAGAAAAATTAATAACCTGAAGAGAGGAATGTAACCTATTACCCCGCCCCACTTAGCCCCCCCCTCACCGATCCGGTCTCCTTGGCACTGTGTGGGGAAGAGATGTGGGTTGGAGGGGGCTGCAGCTGCACCCCCCTACCACTGCAGAGACCTCTCCAGCTCCCAGTGCGCCCCCACTCTAGTCTCCATCCTCCTGAAGGGAGGAATGTAGCCTTGAAGCTTAGAAGCT
>JAVSBS010014499.1:55998-102212 GCA_033124195.1 Coracias cyanogaster | reverse complement strand
ATCTGTTGCCTGGCTGCCAGTTTCTCTGAAGCTGGCCAATTGCGCTATTTGAGCGAAGTTAACAATAAAATGAAAACATCTCATATCGTCTGTAAACTTTACCAAAGCAACAACTGACGCATTTGTATTACATTCTAAAGCATTCTGTTATCAGCTTTAGAGTGGAAAAGGTAACCATATCTGTACCGGATCGCCACGGAATGGAACGGTTAAACAAAGAGAACCGTTCGGCCTGATAGTGGAAAAGCGGCTTAAGTCAATTTTCTTTCAGATGTGATCATGCACTGTTCTGATCATTGCACTGTTGAAGTGCGGCATCCCCAATTCCTGTTCTAGCCATCTGGAAATTCGTTTACTTTGTGAATATGGCTATGTCTGCAAAAGTATTGATCTTGTTACCCTCACTCACTGCCATTTTTCATGCATACGTACATGTGACAGATAGGAACGGTTTCCAGGCTGCACAGGCATGTGGCAAATCCTAAACAGACATGCCATTAGTGTCTTCTGTCACTGCTCTAACATGAGGATTGACTGGTGCAGAAAGGATTCTGCCAGCCTTTTACCTCAAGCTGAATTTCATCCACTAAACTTAATTACTGTATTTATGTCTTTCTACAATTATGCATTTTCATGTGCATAACCTGCAGAAAACCAAACCAAACAAAACCCAGGAATACCTAACCAAGATCCAAAAAAGCCTCATTTGGCAGAAGTGTTAATTATACACTTAAGCAGATAATACAAAGAGGAATTTAATTCAGGAACCTCCCTTTCCCTCCCTAACTCTGCTTCAGTGTAGTTTCTTTCTGGTGTAGGTTATCAGAAGATGCAGTTTCCAAGGACAATACTTTAAAAATGTGGCAGCAGTGTGTATTATTTTGTGTCAAACAAAAGGAATTATACATTTATTCTCTCTGGCACATCTCCTAAAAAGCTGGGACCTATCTTTTCACTCCTCTGAATTTGTACTTGCATTTTTGTGCTTCCAAATACATTGGTGGTGCAAATCAGGGAATCTGCAGCTCAAATGATCTGATTTGTAGTCGCCATCAAGCACCTGGAAGTGCAGATTTTCTTGTGACCACAGAAATGGAGGTACAAGGGAAGATCAGTCTTTCAAAAATGCATTCTTCATATACGCTGTCAAGAAATACCAGGTAGAGGAGAAAAAAGTGAGGACTACAAAATAAAATATAATGAAAGGTGCAGTACAGATCTGTAAAACTACATCAACATATTATGAATGTTTTGGTGAGGTGCCTTTTATCTTGCTCCTTTGCACTCATGCTTTTCCTTTTTATTAAAAGAAATCTCAAGGCCCCAGCACTAAACTCTGAAAGCTAGTCCTTTATCAGGGTCCCTGATAAGGTTCTATCTGAGCTTTTAAGGAGTCTTCGTCTCAAAATATTGTGGCATATGACAGTGTTCAATTAAATACAGCTTGAAATAAGAACTTGTATCCCTGATTTAATATATTGCTTAATAATCAGTTATAGGATTATGGTGCTGACAAACTGTATGTTTGAGAAGATTCTTAACGTATAAAATTTTTTAGAAATAAAAAAAGTAGAACTTGGTTTAAATAGGCTGAAAAAAACATTGTGGCTCAGAGTATATATATTTATGTATTACAGATCTTGCTGAAAGCTCTGGAAATTCCTTTCAGTACACAGTACTTGCATGAATGATGGGGTGTTTTGTCCTTTCTGCTGCTTATTTTTTCTTCTTTTTCCTTGGCTTTGATTCTGAGGACAGGACACTCTTTTCGTCTTGCTAGAGATATGGCTCTGCATAAATCTCTCAGGAGATCTCACTCTACCCAGGCAATTTTATAGTAAGAAAAGGAATGCTTCCTTATGTCTGTATAATTTCAGTTGTGTAAATCAGTGCACTGACCTCAAAGCCAGCCTTATTTTATTGAGGATCCCCCTTGTTCACAAAGTTTGGCTTGTGAATTACAGTAGCTGTAACATCTTTTGCCTCCATGTTATGCAATTGTAGATTGCAATTTTTCAGTGTTTGAACATAGGATTTTATTTTCCTCATATGGAAATGGTGTTAGAGAGAAAAAAGGGAAAATAAAGAAAAAAGAAAAAAAAGTTGTGAGGAAGAGTGAAAACTGAGTCCTGTTGATAAATATTTTTCTGATTGAAAAAAATGCTATCTAGATTGGAAGTATCAAGCTGCTTTGCTAGTAAGATGAGAAGAAACTAGCTAAAGTATAAAATATAGCTATAAAACTTTATATAAATTACAGAAGCAACAAAATAAAATGTCTGTATATGCTAATTCTATGATGTAGACCTAGTTGCATTTCCATAAATCTTTCTCTTGTTATATTGGCTAGTAATTAAGAGACTTATGACAAATTATTTGATTTATATTCTCAGCTGGGTCTGGACCAAATCAGGTACTGATTTCAGTGAAGTTTTAAGATACACACAGGATTATGCCATACTTTACTGAATGAACTTGCAATGTTTTTTCTGCTGTCAGAGGTTTCTGGAGTGTTCATGGAATTTATGGGGACATATGAACCTTTCAGTTGTGGGAGAATTTTGTTTAAAACATGGACTCACAACTTCAGCAAGAGAGCAAGAGTCTTGCTTTGGATACCTGAATATATCTACAATACATTAAGGGTATTGGATTTTTTAATTATTATTCTCAAATTAAATAATGTAGAATATAGATAAAATTCAAATTTCATTAGATCTTCAAGATGAAATCACTTCCTATGAATTTAGTGCTTGAATCTAATTTCTTTTTAGCCAATTATACAACATCCAAAAAATGTATGGAATTTTTTGTAGACAGTCTGTTTTGCCCAGATTTATTTGATCATGGCAAAGAAGATCTAGAATCACCATTCCAAACATGACACAAAAAGGACTAAAACTTGATTTTCAAACTGTTTAAAAAAATGTTTTTCAAACAGCGAGAAAAAAAGTATTATTCTTATTCTCATCAGGCACTGGTTTGCGGGGGTTTTCTTGTGTAATTTGGGGTTTTTTTGGTGTTTTATTTGTTTGCTTTTTAAAGTGGATTGATTCATTTTGCCCACACCAATTCAATGAATATTTTATAATCTTTGTGTATACAAAGTGTTAATAGACCAGCAGCACAGGCTGGAAATACATCCCTTTTACCTCATGTATGGTAATCCGTTTTCTAGATCTTACAAAAAACTGATCAGAACAACTAGTCTAAGCTATTTAGAAGTGAATTAGTCATGAAAAATAAAGAAAATCCTGAGACAACTGATAATTTTAATTCATGCCCGAGATCTTTACCATGAAATGTAAATACTGTATTCTCCACTCTGAGCTATATAATACATTTTGTAAGGAAACCAGAGCTTAGATGTTGTTATTACTGAAGGATTTGTAGGACATTTGAGTGTGATATATAGTGGTACCTGCTACAAAGGGAATAATATTATCCAAGCAGTATGAATATAAGTGCTGTATTCACAGATAAGGAGAGTAGTTTTAATTCCATTTAAGAGTCATACTGTATGTGTCAGCCATTATAATTAATGCTACAGGTTGGAAGATTGCAGAAGACTAAAAACATGTTTATGGATTAGTAATCTCTTGTGGCCACAGGTGTCCAAAAGTGTTTACTCTCTTCTGGAAAAAAAAAAAAAAAAAAAGAAGAAAAAAAAAACGTGGAGAGGAGGAGAGGCATGACAGGTTAAATATGAGCAATTCACACTTCAGTGTGGAGCTTCTACAAGAAACTGAGGGTGTGCCTCTGAAAAACTCCTGTCCGGCTACTGTAAACACTGCTTTGCAGCAGTGAAATCTTAATCAGTGTTTTTTTCTGTCATTTACCTGTTCCAGTACGTAAGAGATGCCTTGTGCCAATTTTTAGCTTTTCACTCCCTATGTCCTCTCTTGCCCTTTTAAAAAAACCTTTGTACCTTAGATTTCCAGAAGGAATGGTGTCTATAAATTAAACTAACTGGCCACAATGTTTCATGATTATTGTCTAAGTGAAACAGATGTATCATCTTCAGTTTTTCATTTCCTGTTTTAAGATTTCTGTTAAATACATATTACTCATGAATGACAAAGGGACTAACAGCACAAGAACCTATTTCCCAGGGGGTGTAGATATGTTCAGAGTGTGTTTATTACTGAGCTAATGCTCTTCACCAATAACTGATTGCACAGTCTATTAGATTTTGTGCTCTGCTTTCTTAAAACTCTATATATTATCGGGGGGGGGGGAGGGGTTACATGTGCTAATACACTGAGGCCAGTGAAAGCTACTGCCTCTCTTAACACCTCAGAACACTGTCATTTTTCACCCTAGTCACTCATCACCTCTCCTATCCTGGCCCCATCCTTGCTTGTTGGCTTGGGTGAGAATGCCAAGTAGAAGTGTCCAGAAGTACAGTTCTCTGTGTTGCAAATGTAAATTAGTGATCCATGGAGAATTTCAGCTCTCATAAAATCTCACTTTAAGGCACCCTGGTTTGAATTAATCATTGTTAGTGCATTGCAGTCTGTTTTAATTAATATAGTCCATTAACATATAATAAGAATTCAGAAATGTAGTTGAAAATTGTCAAAAGAACTGACTGATAATAAAGGATCTATGCCCAAGTGATGTTTTCACATAGGAACAACATTAAACATCCTTTACATTAGGTACATATGCTTTCATCTGGAAGAGAGCCCAGGTGAGCACTGTACCCAGTTACCACTAAGCTTCCTTCTCTTGCCAGCCCCCTTTCTCTGGATTGTGGAAGCTACTGTGTGATTTTGGAACAGAGCATGGGAACTCTTCTGTTCTTGGACATCTGATGTTATTTTTTCCTTCTTTCAATTTTCCTCTTTATGAAATACAAACAGCAAAGTTTGACAGTCACCGTGAAACATGGGAGGCCTTGATGTGTAAACTGCATGTTTTCCTATTTGCAGTATCCTCTGATTACCGTCACTTGTAAGTGAAAATGATGTACCTCTTTTTCACCTGTTACGAAGCCATATCTCAGGAAATATCTAGCATGGACTAAGGGACAGATTGAAGGTTTCTGAATTCTGTTCTTGTCTCTTCTATTTGGCCAAATTCTGTGCATTTCAGTTGTCACATAAAATGAAGCACCGAAATCTAAGGTACGTTATTGCTGTGGCTGCTGCTGTGGAGTCATCCCTGTCCTAAATTTAAACTGGTTTTGGTAACCACACCTGAGTGTGCTCAAGCACTTGCCTTACTTCTAACCTGAAGTTTGCTGCTGTGCTGTACTCTACTGCAGTTATACTGTATATAATATCTCAATTAAAATCTAACATTCAGATGCCTTCATGAGCTGCACTCATAGCAGAGCTTGGTGTTAAGAGTATCACCAACTTCAGATGCTGAACTAAGATGATAATTTAGGAACCTGTTTCTCAGACTCCCTTGGACAGATAGGTAATGAAGTGATTAAAAAGAAGACTTTCAAATCTGACAGTAATTAAACTCTTAAATACTCTGACTTTCAGTCCTTGTGCTGAATGAAACAGAGCCAGTCTCTGGCTTAGACCATTGTCTCTGAGGCCAGTTAGCACTAGCTGATTTGTAGTCTGTGCTCTCAGTGCTGACCCATCCCAGCTAGTTGAAGGCTGTTAGTTGGAGCAGTGCAAAATAGGTCAAGTGGTGGGTGTTAGGTCTGTCCACAATGAAGCAGTGTGGGTCCAACACTCAGCTTGTCTTGCTTTTCTTTAATGGTACTTCATAAAATTACAAGTGCATCCAGGTGTAATCATCCCACCTACCCTGATAATCTGACTGAGGGACGAAAGTTTCCGTGTTTGACTAGACTTCCCTCACAATAAATGAGAAAAATACACCTGTCCAAAGCCCACCTAAGGACTTAATGAAGACAATATCATGAGTCTAAATTTAGGTAAAATTAATCCATTTCCTATAGCTCTCCATTGTCACAGGAGGAACCAAAACCCCTCTGTCTTTCACTAATGTGGCAGGACTTAGGCACTTAAATTCTTTCTTATTGACCTAAACTTTATACAGTGTTGTTGCATGAAGAGCAGTAATTTGGCAGAAGGTAAACCCCCTTGCATTCCATCTTATCCTCAGATATTATAGGGGCTGGGGGCAGCTAGGTTTAAATCCTGAATAATGTCCAATTTGACACTATGAGTCTGATATCTAAGATTCACTCACTAGTGTGCTGCATTCCTGTCCGGCCACTATCTATGGACTTACACAATGCCCAGTGAGAAATGGTGTGGCTGATTACATGAAAAGTGCAATTTATTTAAAGCAACAGAATACAGGTTCTTTGTGGATTGCCGGTGATGAATACACTGTCTGCAAAGTGTGTATACACAAATATCAAGATTATAAATTACTGATGCACTAAGTTAAAAGCAACTCTATAGAGATTTCTAAGACAAGACCTGAAAGAGCTTCCGAGGAGATTCAAATCTTACCCAAAAGTGTCCCTATGAGGGACAAGAAAGTCTCAGCCCTTCAACTGATCCCAGGAGTCAGAGGGCTGCAGTGGGGTCCTTCCTGACTTGTTCATGATGGTGTCTTCCCTGACATCCTTCCTTTCTTAGGCTACTTTTATCTTGCTTTTTACCTTCAAGGTGGAGCTTGAGTGACTCTAGTGATACATACCTTTATTAGGATTGGTGTAAAATTTTCTCGCTTCAGTTTAAAGGTATAAGTTACCTGAAATTCAGAGCGCATGCTCAGTAAGGTGTGGTCTCACCTTGGAGGCAGGTAGCTTTTGGGATGGAGGTGTGTTTTGGCATTATAATGACATTACAATGAGCAAAGTTCGCACAAGGACAGTTGTTCATCAAAAGATGGCTGTTGGCTCAGGGTAGCAAAAGTACAGCTTATCAGTCTTCGAAGTATCACTAAGTTCCCATCTCTGCAGTGCTATCACAGACCCTGGCCACGGAGTCTTCACTCCATTCCACCCTGTGTGGTTTCCAAGGTTGCAGGTTGTGTTGCTTAGGGAATCATCATGGAAGGGATTCTATGCATGCCAGCTGTACAGCACCCTGGAGGCCTCCTTGATATTACTTTCTTTAATGTGCGAATAATGCCGTATCTTTTATACAAGTTTAATTTTTAAGTTACCTCCAGTGATTATACTACAAATGTGACCACCTACCCTCCCTTCCCTTAAAAGAGGGGTTTAGCCAAATGTATAAAAAAACCAAGGTATCATGTAAAAGCACTCTTTCAGTACTTTTACTGAAATCTGCTTTTTCAGAAGCCTTTTACCATATAATCTGCCACAATTCATCCCTTACATTTTGTCGGGGTCCGATCCCCCACATGTTACAGATTTCTGCCTTATTAAAACATTTAGTAACTGCTTTGAACACTACACTTAAAAGAAGTCCATCTGAACATCCTCTAGTATCTGGTTGTGACACTTTTTGCAAGGTTGGATCAAAGTTTATTAATACTTATTACAAAATAGAATCATAATGGAAAAGACCTTCAGGATCATCAAGTCCAACCTTTCATCCTAACATCTCTTTAACCACAAGACCATAGCCTCAAGTGTTACATCCACTCATTTTTTAAACATCTCCAGGGATGGTGACTCCACCACCTCCCTGGGCAGTCTGTTCCAGTGCCCAACCACTCTCTCAGGAAAGAATTTCTTCCTAATATCTAATCTAAACCTCCCCTGACGCAACTTGAGGACATTTCCTTTCGTCCTATCATTAGTAATTTGGGAGAAGAGACCAACACCAGCCTCACTACAGCCTCCTTTTAAGTAGTTGTAGAGAGCAATAAGATCTCCTCTCAGTCTCCTCTTCTCCAGGGTCTGAAGCAGGGGCCTTAACATATACACCTAGTGCTTTTGTGATGTTCTATGGCATCCTAAACATCTGAAGGGAATGACAGATCTGACATGGACCTCTTGAGTTCTCCTCCTATTTGAAGCTACAGCTGGAGGCCTGAAGGGGCACTTCATGACATCTTAAATGGCACCAAATCTGTCTTTAGACACCTGGATCAAACACTTAAAATGTATTATTTGGTCTTTTGAATGCATTCAGGTAGAGGAAACAGCATTTGTTTGTTGGAGCTCATGAGTTTCCTATGTGCCCACTTGTCAAAACCTCTTTCCCAGTCCTGCCATCCACTTGTCACCTCCTCCCAGCTGTGTGCTCACATCTTTTATATTTAAAATTTCTCTGCTGAGAGCTGCACATTATAGAATGCAGCTGCAGAAACTGACAGCTTGGTTATTTTTTATTGTATGTGTATCCAGTATAGGAATGAAAAGCAGTTCATTTATGAACAGAAGTACAGTCAGGACTCTACCATAAATCAGATTCTTTCATATGCTCCTGCACCACAAACTTTGTTAACCTTCAGCTGTCAGTATTCCAGGTGAAAAACTGTTTTACAGGTTTAAGCTCAGTCATTTGGCATTTGGGAGAAGTACTGGTCATCATGTATACGATTCATTTTACCTAAACTTAGGAACCTGAAAATTAGGAATCTCCTCTGAACTATTCTTCTGGGTCTCTCCATAGCAAACAAGCAGAGATAGGCTCTTTAGAAGGTTGGTGTTGCCACATAAACTTGAGTGTGGGATTCAGTTCCTGTTCAAGGCATCTAAATGCAGATGTTGACATGTAAGTATGTGCAGCTGAGGTAGGCAAGTAAGCATCAATTATCATCAGTGGGGAACTAACCAATACCATCAGTGGGAACCAGATACCTCAAGATGGTCAGCTTAATTGATCTGTAGGCTCCACTGATGGCACTGATTAGATTTCTGTCAGCTTTAAAGGGAGCTTGGACATCTAGCCCTCATCCAGATGATTGTGCATGAACACTTTATCTAGGTGCCATAATCTCAAAATGCATCCCACTTAGGTCTTAATTAGATTCCATAGTTACATGTGTCCAATGTGGTTTGGGATGTCCAAGTTATCTGTGACATTCACAAGAGGCTGGCAGATATAATGCAGGACATTGATCAGGAGATCATTCTGGATTGGCAGTTGGAGGCCAAGCAGGATATCTGCAGGACATTTCAAATGGCACTGAATATCTATGATGAGCGTGGTGAGACACTGAAACAGACTGCCCAGAGAGGTGATCGATACCCCATCCCTCAAAACATTCCAGGTCAGGTTGGACAGGGTTCTGAGCAACCTGATCTAATTGAAGATGTCCCTGCTTACTGCAGGGAGGATTTGATGACCTTTAAAAGTCCCTTCCTACCCAACCATTCTATGATTCTATGATCTATAAGCCAACAAACTGTATCAAACCTTTGCTTATGATCTACATCCCTGGCTGCTTTCACAGTCGATAGACAGACACACACTCTTATTGAAGAGGAGCTTTAGAATGTTTTAGTTCAATAGATATAATTAACACAATCTAATGAGTATCTTACCAAATAATGAGAGCAATTATGATTATAGTTGCACTGTATCAGATATTTGCTTCTTTCCCAGCAAGCGCTGAGCATTACCTTTCATGGTGTAGTTGGTTTTGGAAAAAAAGAGTTGTGTAAACTGAACCAAGAATTTGCAATCTGATGGACTTTACAAGATATGGGACTTAATTAGTAATTATGGTGGGACAAACTTGGTGACTATAACCGGAAATCAGTGTGAGAAAGGATCACAGGATTTGGTCATAGAATCACAGAATGATAGGGGTTGGAAGGGACCTCTGGAGATCACCTCGTCCCAATCCCCCTGCCAGAGCAGGTTCACCTAGAGCAGGTTGCACAGGATGGCATCCAGGCAGGTTTTGAATGTCCAGAGAAGGAGATTCCACCACCTCTCTGGGCAGCCTGTTCCAGGGCTCCGACACCCTCAAAGTAAAAAAGTTTCTCCAGAGGTCCAGAGGGAAAAGTAGGGAGACCACTAGCTTTATTTGTTGCAGGGTTCAACACCTGGTATATTAAAATTAGAAGATATAAAGTGACTTCTTTCCCCATTAATGCTACCACAACCCAACAGAGTCAAGGAGGAAGCACATAATTTTCTGCTACACTTATTATTTCTACCTTGGCAGACCACTATTGGTCACTACAAGCAAAACCCAGGACATGCGAAATGCTGGCATCTAAAACCCAGGAAACAATACACCCAAGAAAGGAAAGCTTGAATGTTACTACATCCATATATGTCAACACAGTGACTGTTTTTAAGGAAGAGGAATAATTCAGTTAAAAGCCCATTTTTGCATTTGGCAAAATACTCTGAATCCATGGCAGGTTGTTAAACTACATTATTTTTTCCTTGTAAGAAGAAAATGGGGATGAACAATTAAAAGTAACCCTCTTGCTTTGCTCATCTATCCCAAATGTCATGAAATGCAATAAAACTGAGGTCCTCTCCAGGCTGCCCATTTGCCAGCCATTTGCTGGTTGACTGCACATCTCAGCAGCTTTGTAGAGTGGGGGTTATGCCTTTAAAGTCTGAGAAAGTTCCCACTCAACACTCCACCACTGAGGTTCAGTAATGCCCAGTGGGTGAAATTTGCTCCTGAACAGAAGAAAGGCCATTAGAGCATAAGTGGTCCATCAGCCTCACATTGGGCATACTGAATGGCAAAGGGTTGCCTGAAGGCTTGTTGTGGGTCACACCAGGGTCCCAGCCCACCTCCTGTGGATGAGAGGTGAAAGCAAAGCAGAGCCAACATAGGTTTTTGCTGTTGGCCACAAATGCTTTGCCTCCATCTCTCCGGGATAAGGGAAAACAAACCTTCTGGTGAAGTGTGTGCTTGTGAGTAAGTACTCCTGGGAAATGCCTGGAAAATGGTGCAACAAATGGAGAATGCTTCTTTCTAGGAAAGCAGGGGAAAAGAGAAAGACACTGAGGTATAGTTGCATTCATGTTGCTCAAAACAGTCAAAAGAAGCAAAGAAAGGAGCTAGATTAGGAGGAGCACCTCCTGTCCTAAGGGACAGGCTAGAGAGTTTGGGTTGCTCAACCTGAAGAAGGCTCCAGGGTGGCCTTTCAGTACTTAATCGGGGCCTATAAGAAAGATGGGGAGGGGATCTTTATGAGGGAGCGTAGGGATAGGACAGCAGATAACGGTTTTATACTTGAAGAAGATATATTCAGGTCAGATATTAGGAAGAAATGTTTTACAATGAGCATGGTGAAACACTGGCACAGGTTGCTCAGAGAAGTTGTGGATGTCCCCTTCCTGGAAGTGTTCAAGGCCAGCTTGGATGGGGCTTTAAACAACCTAAAGTAGATGATCTTTAAGGTGCCTTCCAACCCAAACCATTCTATGATTCTATGAAATTTTTCGCTCAGCTCAGATGGTTCATACCTGGATTTCAGGAACAATAGGACCTTTCTCCGAGCAGGAACTTGCAAACGCTGTCAGTGGAGATGGGGAAACCACAGGGTTGGGCCGGGCGAAGTTACTGAGGTCACAGCTTGGGATCTCATTCTCTTCATGCCTCATGACTATGGTTTCCATCACAAAGAAGCGATCCCATGGCAGCCACAACGTATGCTCCTGGGTGATGAAGGGAGCCCGTTCAAAGTGCAGGATAATGGAGATCCCACCAATGGTAACAAGATCAAAGCTGTTTTAAGAGATGGAATAAAAAGTTAGTGCAAGCACCATGCATGTTTGCAACAATTCCCTATCAAGGACCCCATGAAAATAATTGGAAGGAATATCATCAGCCACATTTTATAAGTCTAAAACCTACAGCCCAAAGAGGCTTTAGCTGATTAAGAGCAAGTGGCAGAGGCAGGATTACAAACCCAGCTTCTTTGCATGTTGTCCTCCTGTAGGTTAAAAACACACCCATTCCTTTTTTTTGAGAAAAATATCTATCTTTTGTTAGTGCTTTTCTAGTGTTATTTGACCATACACACTTATATTTTTATTTTTAAAAAACAATTCATAATCCAAGTGCAGTCACAGACTGGATCAATTCACATGATGAAATAAACTGTTTGGAAAGTGGTTTCTCTGACACACCACCATATAAATTGTCTTGGCATCACTTCTAACTGAACTAAGACCTAATGCAACTCAGGGAACATGTAGAGCTCCCTCATGGACTGAGCCTCATCTACTAGGCATGGGGAAGAGATGAACACCACACAGACAAGCTCTGTACCACAGCACTCAGCACATAGTCTTTTTTTACTCTTAATCATTTAGAGCGGGGCAGGTAACTTACAGCTTGTGGTCTGCAACTGCACGCTATACTACTGAAATGCTGGGGCCTGAGTTGTGGACCCCAAGTTGGAACTGGCCTGTGAATGAGTCACAACCTAGGAGAATTTTCTGTTTTTCTTATTGGCTTCATGTTCCAGAGGCAGAACCTGGCCCACCTGTGTCTCTGTGGCTCTGCCCACACTCAGGTGGTTGTGGTTGGAGTGGTGGGCAAGGCCAGGACTATATTAACCAGGAGGCGATCATTTGTAAGAGCTTTCTTTTGGGTGTGGCTTCTGTTGGGGTTGGTTGCAACTTGCTGAGCTCTCTTGGTGGTGCCCTTCCATGTGAAGGGCCGCTGAGGAGCCATCTCTGTCTGTTGTGTCCAGCAGGCAATGCTGGCACTACAGTGGGCAGCAGAGGAGCTGGGCCCACAGGAACTTATAGCAGGACTGTCTGAAAGAAGACTTCTGAGGGGATGTTGCTGAGTTCCATGTTGGCTGTGTGATCAGGCAGCTGATGGCAGCATAAAATGATGATGGCTGAGTCAGCATGACTACCTCCAGCCAAGTGGCTTTTCTGCCTGCATTAGTGTTGGATAATATTATGTCAGGCTAACAGGCAGTCCTCCAGAGCTGTGTGAAAGGATGTTACCTTGATAGGGAAAATACGTGTGCCTTGGATGCAAACATGTTGGGATAGAGTTTTTGGGTTTTTCTTAGTTTTCTATTTAAACTTCACATTTTGCCAGAGATGGGATTTTTCGGAAGTACCGCAGGAGGCATTTGCTATGTATAGACTCAAAAAGAGGTGTTAAGTGAGAAATGAAGGGATTTCAACTCGATTTGAAGACCCCATTTTTTTTTCTGCTTTGTTTTTTTCTCAGTATTCAGTTGCAATGCCAAATGTGTGTTTCAGGCAACAAAGTTTTCTCATCCCCGTTTCTCACTTTTGATGCTTGGCACTAGTGGATGACAATCTCTCACAGATTTTAAGCATGTGAATAGGCTCACTGGCATCAGTGGAGCTGCTCATGTGCTTGAGAACCATGTGCTTAAGCACTTCCCTGTGCATTAGAACCAGGAACTGAAAGCACTCTGGCAGCCCAAAGCCAGACTTGATGCACCTTGCAATTACAAGGTCAAAAAGAAGCTGAAAAAAGTATACAACATTATTTTTTAAAGTAAGCATAAGGCTTTCAGGTCAGCTGCAAAAATCCCAGAGGAGCAACAATGGGTATGAACTATTTAAAAAAAAAAAAATCTTTGGCAAGGAACCATTCAGGAGAACCTTTTTTTATTTTTATGGCTGATAGACATAGGTGCCATTTAGTAAATATCATAATGAAAAGAAAGTTATTCAGCAAAGAATGTTAAAATCAGTCCATTGGAAGGAGTGGGAAGCATTTTAAAAAGCTAAGGAAGTGTTTATTCTACCACTCAAGTGGGGGCATCGGCTTCCCAGACCTATGGAGCTTGGCTTGGAACAGCCTGCTGAGGAACTTGCTGGTCCTTGCCAGCAAAGCTGCGCAGCATTTGTACTTTGATGAGAACATTTTTAACAGTCAATTAGCATTTGGCAAGCCCTTCAGCTAGGAGGGAGAAGCTTGCTCTGCATGAATCCCGGCAGCAAAAGGGGCAATGGGAGGAAAGAAACAAACATTACAAATGATGCTCAGCAAGTTTTTAGGCATGCGGGAAGAGTTTTTTATTTGGAAACACCTCTGGTTCACTCCTTTGTGAGCAGTTCATGGCTTCATTGAGCCTCTGTCAGGGATGAAACCTGCTGGGGAGCAACATCCTTGCCTCCCCTGCATCCCCAAACCAGGATGCAGAAGGGAAAGCACTACCTCTGTGTCAGGCTCCAGCAGCTGTGAAAACAGAGACAGGCAGTATTTTATAGCAGGCCCTGTTGCTAATGAGCCAGTTTTCCCAGAGTCACAGGGTGCAGCTTTGAAGTTACCTTGATGAACCGAACAAAAGATAAAACAAAAACCAAAGAGAAAAATCCAAACTGAAAACACCTTCCTCCCAGCCTCCCTTAATGAAATTAAATTAAACAACAGCAAACGCGTCTTGGGATTGAAAGAATGAGATAATTTTATTTCTGGTTTTGCTGCTGATCTCTGATGTCTTTTTTATCACTTTGAAAAAATCATACTTGTTGTACAGTCATATTGTGCTGTTTTTCTTAAAAGACTCTGGAGAGACAGGCCAGAGGATGAAATTCTCTATTTATCCACAAAGCAGGCTCAGAAAAAGACCCCACTGAAAAGTGTAACCCTTTCTCGTCTCTTTGCTCTGAAAGTCCATATATTTGGTCTCTCTGAGAGAGCCATGCCAAAGTTGTTGAATGTGATGGCAGGTACATGGTACTGAAAAAGTCTGGAGAATTTCCTGCTGTTTTGTTAACACTGTGCCTACCACCACAGGATGCTCAGGACTTGAAGCCTTTATAAAATCCCAGTTTGATAAAATTTAAAGCTTTATTTTAAAATGTGATTTATAGTCCAGTACTGATACTTCTATTAACTTTGCTTTACAGACAAATGCACACAACAGAGAGGTTTGAGAGTTGTCATTTTATCTTCATGCCTTGTTAACTGAAAAATGCCTGTGTCCCAATATTTAGAATCATAGAATTATTTAGATTGGAAAAGACCTTTAAGATCATCATGTCCAACCATTAACCTAACTCTATCAAGTCCATTGCTAAACCAGGTCCCTCAGCACCTTTATTTACACGACTTTTAAACACGTCCAGGGATAGTGATTCAACCACTTCCCTGGGCAGCTTGGGCCAGGGCTTGACAACCCTTTCAGTGAAAAAAAATTTCCTGATGTCCAATTTAAACCTCCCCTGGTGCAACTTAAGGCCATTTCCTTTTATCCTATCACTTTGTTCCTTGGGAGAACAGACTGGCACCCACCTCACTACAACCTCCTTTCAGGTAGTTGTAGAGAGCAAGAAGGTCTCTCCTGAGCTTCCTTTTCTCCAGGTTAAACTATGCCAGTTCTCTCCACCATTCTCATAAGACTTGTGCTCTAGACCCCTCACCAGCTTTTTTGCCCTTCTTTGGACATGCTCCAGCACCTCAATGTCCTTCTTGTGTTGAAGTGCTCAAAACTAAGATCAGAATTTGAGATGCAGCCTCCCCAGTGCCCAGTCCAGGGGGACAATCCCTGTTTTACTCCTGCTGACCACACTAGTGCTGATCCAAGCCAGGACGCTGGTGGCCTTCTTGGCCATCTGGGCATACTTCTGGATCAGCTTCACCAGCTGTTGATCAGTTCCTTCAGGTCCTTTTCCACCCGGCAGTTTCCAGCCACTCTTCCCCAAGCCTGTAGCATTGCAAGGGGTTGTTGTGACCCAAGTGCATGACCCAGCCCTTGTTGAACCTCATCCTTTTGGCCTCAGCCCATCAATCCAGCCTGGCCAAATCCCTCTGTAGAGCGCCCCCTACCCTTAAACAGATCAACACTCCCACCCAACTTGGTGTCATCTGCAAACTCACTGGGGGTGTCCTTGATCCCCTTGTCCAGATGGCTGATAAAGACATAAAACAGTAGTAGTAGCCCAAATAACTAGGCTAAAAACACATGCAAGCCTTGGAGGTATAAAATTTTTGCCCAGACTAAGTAACGTGACTTAAACAGGATGAGGATTTCTCTATTAAAGGCTGTTATCTGAGACTGCAATAGGAGTGAAACCGACTTGCAGAAACCTGGCATACAGTGAACCCACTTAGGGGAATGAAAAATTCAGGTGACTGTAACTCTAAAACTGAAATTTTACTTATGATCTTTATTTTGCAACTTGGTCATGCAAAAAAACCCAAAACAAAACGATGCCCCAAAAACAAACTTGAAGCAACAAAATCAGCTTAGGAATCAACCTAGCTAAAGTGATGCAATTCTGCCTTTAAACTCCCTTACTTTAAAACCACAATTATTGCCCTGCTATCAGTAAATCAATTTGCTAAATCAATTTAAAGCAACTCAGTGCACATTTTCAAGAATAGATATTCCTATGGTGAATATGCCAAATAATAAAGCCAGTGAGTTTTACACAGGTATCTCATAACCCCTGGAACAGGGTAACTAACTGCTCACATGCCTGTCCCCATTTTTCCTCCAAACCAGAATGGCACTGAAGATGGTCCAGATGACCCTATGTGACTGAGCGCTGCTATGGACTGGGAATGCTATGGACGGATCTGCTACTGTAGCTCAGGAGAAACTACTTCTTCATTAAGAGCATCTGCTTCTTCAAACAAAGTCACTCAATCACAGGAAAAGTACCCCATGAAAAAGCTGATGAGGAGAGAGTTCTTCTCAGAAACCTCCTGAAAACCATCAAAACACATAATAGACACAGTAATCGCAATAATTCTTTGCACAATTTTGAATGTGCTTTACAAATAGTATTTAATAAATGCTATAACAATCAGTAAGGAAGGCAAGTAAATGTTATCTCCCTTTCACAGGCTGGTTGGCTGGCCTAAGAAGGTTAAGAGATCCATCTAATGCTACCACTGAATCAGCAGGGAGGCTAGGATTAGAAATAAGGGCTGTCTGACATCATTTTCTACCCTGACAATTTTAGTCCGAATGCTCTTAAATACTTCAAGGTAATTTTTAGAAGACTTCACCATGGAGGAAGTCACTGGATTTTGGTGTTAACAGAAGGTTTTTTGCTTGCCCATGTATTACCTCCAGAGTTCACAGATGGGCCTGTTCATTTGAGGAAATATCTGCCTGTATGCCTCAGCCAATTTTGGAGGGTATTTTTGTCATTCTGGAGATTCAGTACTACAACCGGACAATTTGCTGAATGTTGGTCATGCACCGGACATGCACAAGGTTTCTGTAGGAGCAGGTTGATTTGTGAGGAAGGTGCAAAAGTGAAATCAAAAGAGCTGACACCACATAGTCTGGGGTTAGATGGACCACCAGCAGCTGCTGACAGAAATCCTACGTTCAGGATGAATACCTCTTGGTCACAGATTCCCTTCTCTGAGACAGCTCATCTCTGTCATTTTTATCATTTGGAGCTGAGTATCTGCTGGGAACTGAGTCAGCAAACTGCAGCACGAAGCTCCTTGAAACTAATTTACGTTCCAGGGGCTGGCAGCCAGCCCTGAGGAACCAGCAGTCCACTGAAGATCAGCAGAGCATACTGATGCTCCAGCTGCATTGCTTTCTGCCCTGGGTCCTCTGCTCAGCTGGAGGTTTGGAAGGACATGGTGTGGAAGGAACAGCCCTGGCTTGAACTGCCAGTAGAAGGCAGTTTCACCACCTGGGAACTGGAAAGAAATACGTACTCAAATCATAGAATCATAGCATCATTGAGGTTGGAAAAGACCCCTAGGATTATCAAGTCCAACCTTCATCCCAACATCTCCCTGACCACTTGACCATGTCAAATATTACAAAGATCTGGGGTTTGGATAGCGACGCTCACCTCCGTGCTCTGTCCCTGTTTAGCTTACTGGTATGTTTGCTGCCTAGAAGTGCAGTTTAAGATAAAATGCTTCTGTGCTAGATACAGCACGATTGCAAAGCAAAGAGATAGTCCCTTCCTCAAAGCACTGGTAATCTAAATGAAAGACTATACACAGTACTTGGGTATTGTATATATGACACGGAAATAAACAAAAAAAAGGTTATGGCAGGCATTACTGTCCTGGAATTTTGCAGGCATATTTATCTGGTTTAATAGACACAGATTTTATTCTGGTCTATACACAGAAACATGATCTTGAGAGTGCAGCTTGGATCTCACATTGACACAAAGTAGGTTCAGGAAGGTTGCTAGAGAAACTCATAGTATAAATGTTCAAGACATCTTCCTTTTTGCAGTAATGCCTAAGCTATGGACAATATAAAGACACCAGCTCCAGAGTCAGCCTTTTCCAAAGGAGACAATTAATTTTCCTGGGATGCCTCTTTATTACCCAGATGTTATTGTCATGGCATCCAAGAGATGGGGAATTACGCGGAAAGCCTCCTAGCCGCCATCAGTGTTATAGGAGGTGCAAACTCCCCTGAGCATCAACAAAGTGCCATTAAGCACACATTGCTAGCACATGTTCCTCTTCCATTCTTATTCCACCAGCTTCTCTGGCCAAGGCAAACCTTTAATGAAAATTGTGGATTGGAGAGGCGCTAAAATCTATAAATCCTCTCCCAAGTGCTAGCGGTTAGTAGTCAATGCATAGAGCATGTGCAGCTGGAATTCCTTATGCTTCATTTTTGTTCTTAAAAGAAAGAGAGCCAATTAGCACTGACAGACAAAAGATAAGCAAGACTGTCCCAATTTGCAACGCTTTTGTTTTGGTTGAGCGTGATTGCTCAGATTTTAAGCAGTTGTCTCTAACACAGCCGTAATCTTAATGACTTCTTCCTAATCATTTCAACATGAATTAGCAAGAACAGAGCTGTTGGGAGCAGGAGGCATCTTTGCTTTATGTGCATGGGCACTGCATTGCCCAATTGTTCGCTAAAGATTCTAGGTGGTATCACAAGGTTAATAATAATAAGAAGAATAGAACAGATCAGAACAGGTCAGAATAGAATAGAATAGAATAGAATAGGACTAGACTATTTCAGTTGGAAGGGACATACAACCATCCAAGTAGTCAGTGCAAGCACCTGACTGCTTCAGCGCTGACCAAGTTAAAGCATGTTATTAACCGTATTGTCCAACTGCCTCTTAAACACTGACAGACTTGGGGCATCAACCACCTCTCTAGGAAGCCTGTTCCAGTGTTTGACCACCCTCTTGGTAAAGAAATGCTTTCTAATTTAAGTTTAAACTTGACCTGATGCAGCTTTGAACCATTGCCATGTGTCCTGTCACTGGGGAGCAGAGCTCAGCACCTCCTTCTCCATGTCCACTCCTCAGGGAGCTGTAGAGAGCAATCAGGTTGCCCCTCAGACTCCTTTTCTCCAAACCAGACAAACTAGAGTCCTTAGCTGCTCCTTCCAGCCCTTTCGCTGGCTGTGATGCCCTCCTCTGGAAGCATTCAAAGACTTTCACATCCTTCTTAAAATGTGGGGCCCAGAACTGCACACAGTACTCCAAGGGAGGCCTCACTAATGCCAAATACAATGGGACCACCACCTCTTTTGACTGGCTGGTTACATTGTGTTTGATGCAGCCCAGGATACAGTTTGTCCTCTTGGCTGCCAGAGCATGTGGCTGACTCGTATAGAGCCTGCTGTCAACCAGCATGCCCAGATCCCTTTCTGCAGGGCTGCTCTCCAGCCACTCCTCTCCCAGTTTATACTCGTGCCTGGTGTTACTCCATCCTAGGTGCAAAATTTGGCATTTTGACTTGTTAAATTTCATTCCATTAATCATAGCTCAATGCTCCAGTCTATCTAGACCCTTCTGCAAGGCCTCTTGTCCCTCAAGAGAGTTAACAGCACCTCCCAGTTTGGTATCATCAGCAAACTTGCTAATGGTGCATGCAACTCCTGCATCCAGATCATTAATAAACATAGTCAACAGGACTGGCTGTAGAATGGAACCCTGAGGAATGCTGCTGGTGATCAGTCCCCGGCCAGATGTAGCCCCATAACAACTAACAATAATGCATCAACATCTTCAAAAGCCATCAACAATAAATGTGCTCTTGGAAGGAGTTTCTCTGTAGTGTTGATGGTAATAATGCTATAACTGCCGCTTGAATCCTATAACGACATCATACCTGCCGTCTTGTCTGCTGATGGTGTATCCAAAAAGAGGATTGTTGACAAAGCTGATGTTCACACCAACTAGAGGGGTCCCATCTGCCGTCATCACCTGGCCTCTAATCACACATGCATGTCTGCAAGAAGGAGAAAAATGATAAGAAATAAGTCTTTTGACAAAATCAAATTTTCCATTTACTTCTGTGGCTGGAAATTCCAAAATTCCTATGGATTAGAAAGCCTAGGCCCTTATGTCCTTGAAATCTGGGGGCCATGCTGTGTGTCTTGATGGTGGAATGTTACTCTTGAAGACTTTCTCAGGAGTTATGCATGAACCTAAAATAAGGCTTACCTTTATCCTACCCTTGGAAAGCAACTGCCGCAGCATATACTTCATTAACTTCAGACTTCTGTAAGACTCACATTGGAATCTCCTATAACAAACTGAGTTTCACAGTGTCTTGACAATATTGCTCAAACTAAAGGCAAAGCACATTTTTAAAATCAAAGAGAACAGAAAACTACCATGGACATATTTAAGGCACAGAAGCCACAGGAGCACCCTGACTGAGGCTTGACGTCTCATTTCTTCCACGCTTGGGGAAATCACAACGGATAATTCTCTAGGTTCAGATAGATTCCCTACAAACTCCTTGGGGAACTGAACATGCTAACAGGATGGGCTTTTTCTTCCTGTCTTTTTCTTTCCAAGTTTGGAAGAGTGAACTCTTTTATAAGATACATCCATTCCAATTACTCTATGCTCTGTAATGTCCTCTTTTATCTAAGGATTTCAAGGATCTTTACAAACATTGATTAATACTGCAAGATAGGTGTTTTACAGAGAGAGGAAATAAAGCACAGAGTGATTTTCAGTTGCCCAAGGTCAGTCAGAAAATCTGCAGTAAAGCCAAAGACAGATTTTCTAGGTTCATATTCCAAAGTCTGTTTCCAGACATCTAACTCATTACCACATTTCTACCTTAGGAGATTCCTATAAAGACAAAGCATCACATGTCTGTGAAAGTGTCTGAACCCAATTTTTGGCTGAAGGTGACTATTTTTCTGAGCAGCAACAGCAAATTGTGGTGTCAGTGTACTAACGTGACCCAGTGAGTGATTTTCCTAACTGCTGTTCTGCGGGAGAGCAGAGATTGAAAGCCAATGTTTCCACAGGTGCAGGACCAGAGCTCAGCTCGAGTAAATCATCCCACACTTGCTATCTACCCACTTCAACTGAGAAACGTTGCTTTACTGGTTCACTGAGGCAAAGGATGACATCTGCAATGCTCTGTGAAGATGATTTCATAAACATGGATCATCAGGGAAAGATCAAGTTATCTTCTTACAATCCACCTAAAGATCTGATATTGTATAACGCAAGGAGATAAAGCATAATTTCAGCTTAACAAGGGCTGCGCTATTTGTATATTCCACAGTATAGAAAACAGAACATTTGTTAGGGAGCCTTAAACATAACTCCTATTGATCTAAATGGAGAGCTCCGATATTAACAACAATTCTCGAAGCAAGCGTTACCGGAATGTGTTGGCAATCTAAAATGTGACCGGATTCATATATAATTTTGGAACAGACCACAGTTAAATGAGATGATGGAAATGATTTTTCTGTCACTGAGTTTTCTCTGACATATCATCACTGACTTGTTAGGTGTCATGTAGGACTTGGACCCAGCTTGGAGCTAATAATATTCTTAATACAGAAGCATTACCGTCCTTCTCCCATTGAAGGCTCTAACTCAGCTTCCTATTTACAACAAATTTATAATAATATTCCAGTACAGCATTATGCACATCACTTTCTAATACACAGGCTAAGCATAATTCAAAGGATGCTGATGCCATGGAATATGCTTGGAAAAAATGTCAATGATTGGAATAACCCCACTGAAGTCGACGGGTCATCAAGTGTAGTGGAAATTTTGCACACAGTGAATGTGTCAGATCACGTCTGAGTGAAGAGCAGAAGCTAGGCTTTCTCTTCCCAGATTTTTCCATTATCTCCTCCACCCTGTCCCATCTCCTTTCCTATCCTTTAGATAGACTTGAGGGAGGGTTTGAAACTGTCTTCTCTCAGCTTCTTATGAAATGGCTGCACATTTTGTGAAAGGCAAGGAATGACTAGAGACTGCTGCTTGAAGACTAAGACCTAAGCTTGAGGGACTTAGTATTCTGAATTACTGACAACATATTCAAGCCAACATTGGGACTATGAGTGTTTCAGAATACTTGAGAGACAAGATCATAGATTTCTGTGAACCCCAAATCCACACTTCCACCTGTTGTTTTATCCTTCCAAGAGTTAAAAGCAAGCAAAGGAAAAAATACAACATGTTGCAGATGTCTCTCCTGCTGTCCTACACAAAACACACGTCCAAGCAGCTGCAAACTTTTAAGTAATACTGAAAACACATTGGCCTAGATCCTCAGCTCATGTTAATGGGGGGATGTGCTTTATATCAGCAAGCATCTGGTCCATTACGTATCACTGACAACTATTTCGACAGTAACAAGCACCGGCACAACAGGGGCAAAGAAAGAGCTTCCTCTCTCCTTGGCAGTTGAAACAAATGCATTTGAACTCCCACCTTCCAGGATGAGCCCCAGTTCCCATTCTAGATGATGCTTCACAGCACTGCACTCCAACTCCGTTAGCACATCTATGTGCCGACTAACTTGGACGATGCCAGCATCTCTTCTCAGAGAAGCAGCTTGTCAGCAAGCCCAGCTGCATCCACCATCCTCCCGAGGACTATAACAATGGCTTTATTTACATGCTATAAGGAAAGATGTCCCCTTTGTGAGAACATCTTGTCCCCCAGAAAGGGGACATCTTTCCCAAACCACAGTGATAAAAAGAAGCTGGATCGACATGCACAAATATGAATTCAGTTAAAAGCAGAAGGGATGGAAACTGGAGGAAACACGAAGCCCAGACTCTGCTTGATTAGAGTCTCAAATCTTCTCCTTCTATCGGTGACAAAAATTGCCCCACTCGGGAAAAACAGTTAATACAGAGCGTTGGAAGCAGCTGGCTTCTCCACTGTTAACGTGTCCTTTCTGGAGGCAAGATCAACTACCCACAATGCACGGAGCCCCCCAGGAACCTGGTTAATGCTAATTTAGTCAGCGTTTCCTTCAGAAGACCTTGGTCTAAATGCAATTACACTACAAACAAGTTAAGTGGTACTGCTAAGACGCTCAGCTCATCTAGAAGGTCTCCCAATATATTTACATAAAATTATCTCTCATGTTAATAGAAGAGATTTATTCCATCAGTCTGGCCTGCCAGTTCAGAGTGTTTTCTGCAGTTGAACAAAATTGAATTTCTCATAGCTGGGGCCTCATCTTCCCACTGAATTATTAGATTCCATCTATTGCCTCTGTTAATGGGAATTTTTTGTTTCCTTCACTGCTTTTACATGAGGCTGTATGAATTCTTGTTTTACAATGAAAAGCAGTCTGCTTTTCTTCCTCTTCTTTAATTAGACTTTTCCTTTCCTTTTTTTTTTATTCATTCTGTCCATAAGAGCTTCCCTGAAAGACCAAGTCATTGTCCAAATGCTATCTAGAATGCCAGATGGTGTATCAGACAATTTTACACCACTGCTTTGCGAAGTCATTCTTTATTTCCTAGAAAATGAAATTAAATATTCCTGGTAAGATCTTGGCCACAGTGGCAAAACAGAGAGGGATGCACTGATGCCTTTATGCTCCCATTGCTCAAATATAAAGAAACTTTGACAGGCTGTCAACAAAATTCAAGCAGACAAAACCAGCTTTAGAACAGAAGCCAGAAAAGTAAATTCCCCAAAAGCCATTTCACATTAAAGATTTGTCTTTAATACTGACTCTGATCCAATACCTCATAACTTAGACATTGGTATTTCCAATACTCCTTATTCATAGATGTTTTCTACTGACACTGAGCTTGGCACTAGGATACAGACACAAATACTGCTTCTGCTAAAAATTTTTTATTGGGAAAAGAAAATTCCTAAACTCCCTTCTCGCTGCAAGAAATACACATATTTTTCTTGACTTAGGATAGGCACCATGGAAAATCTCATCCCAATGAATTTCTGCAGCTCCTCAAAATGTTTCCACCATAACTCATTGTGCCTCCTCCTTTAAAGATTTCAGATGTATGGAGATAGTTATCACGACTGCTTAGCCATCCTCAGCCAAGTTATTAATAATAAATATTTTAATTTGCCACTATAAATCTCTTTATCCCTTTAAACTTACTTTCCACTTCCATCTTTTTTGGTACATATATATATATATATAAATACATACATGGGATTTATCCTTCTGCTCTGGATGAAACTTCAACAAAGCACCATAGAGTGGAAATCTAGAAGGTTATTACTCATTGGGAAGAGTGTTATTAATGAAATTAGGTGATTTCAGTTCTATTTCTTCCTCTGCTACAGACTTTCTGTGTGAAACCAGTCATGTCAGCTAGTGTGTGTGTGCCTTTGTACTCCACCTGCAAAATAACAATTGAGGCACATCCCCTCCTTACAGAGACATTAGAATGATAATTGTAGTAATCTGCTAATCCCTTGCACTGGGATTTTTATATTCTCATGGCACTTCATCTGTGACATTCCCAGACACCTTGCTGGTAAGTGCCTATAAATACAGTTATTTGTTACAAACACAATCTCATGGCTTTAGCTGCTGTGACCTTTTTGCTTGATAACAACACCAGATGCAGCAAAATGTACCTTGTCCGTTTTGGGCTGAAGGTATCTGTCTCACGTTAAACAACCTCAGGGCTAGTGCTAGGAGAGACAGGAAAATTGGTAGGATGCCAGGTAAAAGCTAAGGGCATCATGATAAAGTAGATGGGACACAGAGAAAATGCCTGAGCTGGCAGATGAAGGACAAAAGAAGAGGAAGCAGCAGAACATACAGATCTTCAAATTCATTGCTTGTGGCAGTACTTCCCTCAAAAGATGTCTGGAAAAAAAGCCCTTCCCACTTGCTTCCTAACTGTGCAGAAAAAAACTCCAAATAGTCTTTCCTTGAACTGAGTCAACCTCTGTCTGGCTTCTTCAGTTCAATTTAGCTATAGGAAAAGCTTAAACTTGAAACCTACTTACTGATCTCAGCTGCCATCTGAATTAAGGAATTAAGGTTAGAAAAAAGAATGGAAAAGATCCTGATGAAGGGTTCCTTGTTAAACAAGCAACGCATACCTATGTGAAAAAAAAGTGAAAATTAAAGGGTAGTCATCCAGAAAGACCCCCACACCACCACAGAAAGCGATGATTAGAGGGCTGGAGCACCTCTCCTATGAAGACAGACTGAGAGAATCGGGCTTGTTCAGCCTGGAGAAGAGAAGGCTCCGGGGAGACCTTATTGTGGCCTTCCAGTACTTAAAGGGGGCCTACAGGAAAGATGAGGAGGGACTCTATCTGGGAGTGTAGTGCTAGGGTGAGGGGAAATGGTTTCAAACTGGAAGGGATTAGATTTAGATGAGATATGAGGAAGAAGTTCCAAGGTCACAGCTCTGTACCGTCAGAGAGGGATGTTGTCACGCTTTCTCATTGCAGACATGGCAGTGATTCGCGTGTGTTTCGTCTGGAGTTTGTCTCAAATCAGGAATTTACTGAAAGTGAGTTTATGAAGTGGAAGGAAGCGGTAAGTTTGCCAGACCTTGATTTCTTCTGAGCAGTCTTCTGCCAAGGCTACTTTGAGTGGAAAGTAACCTTAACCTCTTTGTCTCTTGTGTTTAGATGTTCTCCGCTGGGATGCAGCTACCCACACTAGATGAGATAAACAAGAAGGAAGTGTCCATCAAAGAAGCCCTCAACTACAAGTTTAATGACCAGGACATTGAGGAGGTAAACTGTGTGTTGTATGCGGCTGTGGCAGTGCTTAAAGGTGGTAGGAACTCATGGAGCAGAGCACTAGCTGTTACAAAGCAAAACGATCGTGGTATTTGCTTCCTAAGCAGAAAATAAAAGGCTCAAAAGTTGCATGTAACTGGAGATGTTCCAGCTGTTGTTTGGTGCTCACTCCTGCTTTACTTAATGCTTTGTTACCCACTCTTGAGCTCGTGTTGCAGAGCTCTGAACTCCTAACCTGAGTACAGCAGCTTAAATCCCAAGTTCTAAAAAGCTAAGTGTCAGGATAGATGCGTTTATCATTGTTTCTGCAGTTTAATACTTGCTTCATACTGACCAAATGTGATTAGCATCAGATTTTTGTAGGTCGTAAGTGAGGGGAATGGAGCTGTAACTCATTACCAAGTCAGAAATTAAAAAAGGCAGCAGAGAAAGAGCATGAGTAAAATTCTGTGGCAGTAAGTACATTTCTTAGGTGATACTGATCTGTTGCTTCTAGCATCCAAGTATTGAAATAGACATTTCATATTTGCATATTCTTGCTGTTTTCTCTGCCTCTTACAGATTGTGAAAGAGAAGGAAAGGTTCAGAAAAGCACCTCCAAATTACGCTATGAAGAAAACTCAGCTGTTAAAGGAGAAGGTGAGAGATGAGCTGATGCCTGCAGGCTTAGTGCAGTCTTTGATTTCGAAGACCTGGAGCTCATCCGGCTTTTGGCGGTAGTCGGCCCTAAGCTCGACTTTAACTATCCAGCTAAAAGGTGGATCTCAAGGTTCATTGCTGGGTTCAGAACGCTCAGAACCCAGTTAAAGCTATGGCATTCTTTTTCTAAGGGCGGTTACCAACAATTATAGCTCTCCTTTTCTATGTCCTTTAAATGAAGAGGTCTCAAGCTGTTCTGCTTTAGAAGCTCTTTTTTCTTTTTTTTTTTTCCAAGAGTACCCCATAACATTTAAAAGTTGATTTCCTGTCGTTTTTAAAATAGGAAAAATAAAAGTAGTTTTAAAGTCTTTTACTCAGGGGCGACCCAATTGTCACTTTGTGGCCAGTAATATATACTGAAAAGAATATGCCACTGAAAGATGTACTTGCCACGGAACCGTTTCGTATGTAGACCTCCTGGAACGAACAGGCCTAACAGCGCTGAGAAGTCAAGAGAACAAGCAGTCTTAAGTAGCTCTGAGGACAAAGATAGACATGTTTGGCTTTATTTGTGCAGTGCTTTTTCGAGACGTTTGTGCAGTAAGAACAGAGAGTTTGTATTAACCTTTAGTTCTAGGTTCTTTGAGTCATCACTAAGCGTGTGTAAATTGTTGGGTGCAATTGCGTCTTTTCGTCACCAGGTGGCAGAACAAGCTACTGTTCTTGGTCTGGTGGTGTGGTAGGGGATTTGCCAACTCCCTGAAGTAAGTGGCAACTGGAAGTTGCAGAAATAATCATTCTGAGCTGGTAAATAGTGATAATAAATTGTAATCAAACCAGTAAGCTAAATCGTCTGTCTTGCCCTCCTCAAGCTCAGTCTAGAGTTCCTGCCTCTTCCTTAGTTTCAGGAGTTTCAAAGGTTTTCAGAGTTAAGAGCAGTAAGTCTTGTTTTGTCTTGAGTTGCAAGCAGAGTTTATTCAGCTCTGTGTTGTGTTCTCACCGTACCGGTTAGAACGTTTACAAACGGTATAGGGTTAGCTGGCCGATTCCTGGGTCTACCCCTTGTTTCTCTGCCTAGCTCTGTGGTAGAGAGTAGTGCCTAATGAGTTACTCTTTGGTTGAAGGCTATGGCTGAGGACTTGGGGGACCAAGATAAAGCCAAACAGATTCAAGATCAGCTTAATGAACTTGAAGAAAGAGCGGAGGCCCTGGATCGTCAACGAACAAAAAACATTTCTGCAATCAGGTAAGAAGCACATAGTGGGAACTTTCTTTCTTAAATAACCTCAATCAAAATACACAGAAAAGAGAAACTAGTTCAGTAGTGAATTAACTACAAGATTTTGTCTCATCTTTCCGGGACAATGTATTAATGAGATGCGTATCATGATGGCTCTATTAATGTTTGTCTATCTTCACTGCCGTGTGCCTGTCATTCGCTAAAACTATCAGAAATGTAAACTCTGTTTCACACAGCCCAGGTGGCAGTTTTGTTGCATTAAGAGTAAATTGTGATCAGAATGAAGCTCCAAGAGTGCTGTGAGGTGTTTTGTTGTGTAGGGATTGATAAATGACGGTCACTTTATTTTTCTTTCCCCCACCCTCTTTCTTTTTTTTTCCCTTTCTACAGTTACATCAACCAGAGAAATAGAGAGTGGAATATCGTTGAGTCTGAGAAGGCTCTTGTGGTAAATAGTCCTGAATTAATACCTCTGTATGAGTAGAGATGAAATGATTCAAAGAGGGATAATTGCATGCTGAAGTTACTCAATTTTTTTAAAGATCTATAAAATCTTCCATATAGGGAAATGACATGATTTTAAAGCAGATTGCCTTAGCCTTTTTATCAACTCTTATTATCAGCAGATTACTGACTGTAATCATGACTTAGTGCATTTTGTGTGAGAAGGAAATCAGAAAGGAGACTGCAGAGAATCAAAGGGTAAAGGAAATATTCAGTTCTCTGCAGTCACAACTTCTATTAAGGAAAAGTCAAACTTGTTAATAAATGCCTAACCCTTAACTATCCTGACAGTTGTGCACCACTTTTCTTTGTTACGTTCAATAAGGACAATTTTACCCTGTGAAGCGTAGGACTGTAGGTGTGTAAAAGTCTTCCTAACCTGTTGCTGGTTTCCCTCTGATCTTGATGTCCTATATAGCTGCTGAGTGCTTGCATGGGCGGGGTGCTGTGGGAGGATTTACAAGGAGCTAACTCTGCAAAACAATGTGCTTTTTCTTCTTCAGGCTGAAAGTCACAGCATGAAAAACCAACAAATGGACCCCTTTACTCGGCGGCAGTGCAAGCCTACAATAGTGTCAAATGTGAGTGTATTACTTAGGTTCAATTGAGGCAGTTTGCAGAGAAACAGAAACCAGTGTGGTGCAGAGAGTAGGAAGGAAAATGTTGTTTCTATTAATTCCCCAACTGTGCTATATGCTATTAACGTTCCCAATGCCGGGATGAGATGTAGTTGAGTGAGATCCTGGTTTCATTATCCCAAAGAAGGATAAAGCAGTGGGGTTTTTTAAATGAAAAATGTGAAGGATATGAGTGATGTGGGTATGTACATAGAGAAGCTGCTGTGGTTTAGAGTTATGAGTTCTATGTAGAATTACTCAGATTTAGTTAGCTCTGGACAGACTGTTTGCTTTAGGTATGACTTTCACTTCTAATTAGTTGCAACTTTACTGAAAGATCTGTGAAAGGAGAGAGGCGGCTAGACATTCTGCACCTGTGGTGGATAAAAAAGTTTAACGCAGACTTCCCTCATGACGCTGTGGCAAAACCTGCTGCGGCAATCCCTAGCTGTATAAATGATGGATAGCAAGATGATCAGCTCCTACTTCTAAGTAATCTGGTTTGTGGAGGCCTGTTCTGCAATAGTGTATCGTTCTGGTACCAATACTTAAAAAAAAAAAATCCTAATCAGGTTGGCTCTCACCAGTCTCCCCAAACTGGCAAGGGAATAGAAAAGGAATTATATTTCAGGGCTTGAATTAAATAATTATTTTTGAAAGAATTATTTATTAGAAAAGAATCATAACTGAGTAGCTTTATTATGGCAGACAACTATTATGTAAATAATTTTCTTTGCTATTTAGTCTTCTGAAGTCTTCTAACGATTTCTCCTCTCTAGGAGAGCGTTTTGTCCAGAACCGTAAGCAGAAAGTGAATACATCTTACAATAGTGCTAAGACAAGTCACAGGAGCAAACCATATCAACAGGAAATGCATTTCTCATTTTCTTGAAGACTTTCTGAAGGATAACCTTTAGTTTGTTACTGTCAGGTGCATTACTCAGGTATCAGGAGGATTTCAGTTGTCTCTGAGATCCTGAAGATTGGGCTGATGGACAGCCTCTCATGGTTTTAGATCCATGGATCTATGAGTGCTGTTTTAACAAAATGGTGGTATCGTTTTCACCAATTTAAATACAGTGATTTGGTTTTTTTCTTCTTTTTTCCCCACTGCAGTCCAGAGATCCTGCTGTTCAAGCTGCCATCCTTGCCCAGCTAAATGCAAAATATGGGTCTGGTGTATTACCAGATGCTCCCAAGGACATGAGCAAGGCAAGTTTCCATTTCTGCCTCTGTTGTGTTCCTCCCACTGTCACCGTTTTGCTCTAGAAGCTTATGACTAATGGTACTTGTGCATGCTTCGGTTATAGAAATAGGTATCTTGTAGAGCGTTATCTTAGAAAAGAAACAGCTTTTTCTTTCTTGAGGAAAGAAAATGAAGGTTCTCTAGCAGTATAGAAGCTAAACTTGGTCTGCTTGGACAGGAGTGGGGAGAAAGCATTGTTTTATCTCTGTTTATATGGTTGGAGGCTTACTTGTACTTTTTATTTCAGGGTCAAGGGAAGGATAAAGATGTGAACTCTAAATCAGCCAGTGACCTCTCGGAAGATCTTTTTAAAGTGCATGACTTTGATGTAAAGATTGATCTTCAGGTTCCCAGTTCAGGTAGGTATTCCAGCTCAGTTTGGGGATGTGATTGTCCAGCTCATTATGGTAGAGCTCACTTCTTCCAGAAGTATTCATGGGCTTTTTAAAACGGAAGCAAGGACTCCATGTTTGTTGTCTTGGCAAGTATTTTGAACAGTGGAAGAGGGGATGCGTACAAGTGAAAGCCATTGGGAAAATAAGAACAATTGTGTTGTGTTTGACTGAAAGCCCGGATATCCCTATGTCCTTGCTTGGAATGCCTGGAGAGAAAAGGAGGTAATAAGTGTTTTCTGATGTACTCTCCCAGTCTACAGTATCTATGACTTGGATAATCTTTGGGGAACAGGCTAGGGTGTTGTATTTAATAAGCCTTGATATCTACTTTGATAGTTACTTTAATTTGTTTAATCACTTTTGAGGCCAGATAAGCTTTGGGTGTCTATGATGTCCTGTTCCATAATCTGTCTACATGTTTTGTGGGTAAAGTATTTTTACTTGATTTTGACTCTGCTGCTTTACCAAGTTGCTGTTCTCTACCTTTGGTATTGCAGATGGTATTGAAGCAAAATTTTAGGGGAACCAAAACACTGGGCAGGGAGTGAGGGTACCCTTATAGGCACAAACTTGCTGACCCTTCCTCTTTGTGATCTTGACTTTGAGAGCCTAAGGCGTGTGGCAAGAATAGTTTAGTGTCACAGAATCATTTAGGTTGGAAAAGACTCTTAAGATCATTGAGTCCAACTGTTAACTTAGCACTGCCAAGTCCACCACTAAACCATGTCCCTAAGCACCACATCTTTAGGTCTTTTAAATGCCTCTAGGGCTGGTGACTCTACTTCTCTGGGCAGCCTGTTCCAACGCCTAACAATCCTTTCGGTGAAGAATTTTTTCCTCCTATCCAACCTAAGCATCCCCTGGCGCAACTTGAGGCCTTTTCCTCTCATCCTATCAAGTGTTTTCCAGTGGAGGGAAAGCACAGGGGTTATACAAGGCTTATTTTTTCTTGCATTACTGGAAGGATTAGAGCTGAAGTTTCTTGGAGAACAACCATTTAGGAAGTACTGTAAGAATGCAGAAAGACTTAAAAACCCTGTCAAGAAGGGAAAGTAGGAGAGGTTGTCTTTCCAAACTAGGTTGAGATTGGAACTCTGGATGTGAGACTACAGAGTGAGGTAGGATGCCAAGAATGGGAGACATCCTGAAGTAGATAGTGAGAGTTAAGACATTCAGAGAGTTAGCAAGTAGATGAGGGTTAGGCACTAAAGGTCATAGAAAACCAGGAAGGGAACTGAAAAGAGAAGAATGAGACACATTATAGGTAGAGGTTTAAGTGTGGCTGTTTCGGTTCTTTCCTCAGACAGAACGCTGTTTTGGCGTCTTGCTTTGCGCAGTCTCCTTTCTTAACATAAGAACCTGGGGACTGGTTAAAATGTGTGTTGTAGGCGCGATAGGAAGTTTGATTTCTGTCCGCTTTTTAATCTGTCCCTTTTGTGTTTGCTGTTTTCATGGGATAACGATTTATCAAAGATCCCAGAACTGAGCCCGAAGGCTCTGTTTGTGTTGCGATTTCTGTGTGCTGTAGCGTAGTTTTCCTAAGAAATGAAAGTATCCTGATAGGCAGAAAGATGGAATAACAGAGTCAAAATTGCACGTGCTTTATCTATGAAGATAAGCTACAAGATACTGCCTGCATTACTAACTGAAGTTCTAAAGTGATGTATACTGGAGAAGGCAAACGTGATTTTGTGGTTAAGTTGTCAGCAAAAGCAACAAGTAAAAATCTGTCATTTTCATGTATTTCAGTCCTCACTCTTTTCTTGTCCCCAACAGAATCTAAGGCATTGGCCATCACCTCCAAGGCTCCACCAGCAAAAGATGGTGCCCCTCGGCGATCATTGAACTTGGAGGACTACAAAAAGAGGCGGGGGCTTATTTGAGCATGCCCACTCTGCTGCTTCTGAACCTGCATGCTCCATTACGATGTCCTACCTTTTCTTCCTCCCTTTTCAGTTCTCCCTTCTGGGTTGGAGCAGCAACGGAGCTGGGAAGAGACTCTTTAAAACTGCCAGTCATCTGTAACATAAACCATTCAACTATTTACTGTATAGACCTCCCTTCTTGCCCTTTCCTCCTGCCCCCCCTCACAAACGTGGATCTGTGCTATTTGGGGTTTTCCCATTTCTTTTAGTTTGAGTTTTGTTTTTGTTTTGTTGATGCAGCTCGTTGGTCCACTCTGTGTTCAGTATTAGCCTGAGGTCTGGATTTCCATAGGAATTTCTTGGTGGTCGCAGAGTCAGCGCTTGGTGATCTCCCCTTACATACCACCACAGGCACAGTGAATAAACATTGGCGCAAGACCTTTGTGGCTGGAAGGTCATCTGCACTTTCTTCCTCTTCTTCCTCCTTCATCCTAGCTTTGGAGAAGGGAATCTTCAAAAACTGGCTTAGGTTCAAAGTGTAAATTTTTTGGGGAGGGTCGTGTGACTTTTTTTCAGGTGTTTTTTATCATTTTTAAGCTGCAGTACTATTTGTATCCGTCTGTCACAGTTCTTTACGGCTGTTTTGAATTTCTACCAGCTGTACTCGAGCATCTGAAATTGCAAGAAAGAAACTCATTAAATGTGATTCTTCTTACTAAAACGGCTTGGCTGATATAGCTGTTTAACTTCACGTTCCCTTTTTTACTTACACTTAACTGATATGAGAGAGGGGCACACAGCTCTTGATGTGGGACTTGTCATCTACAGCACATCTGGAGTATCCAGCTGTAACTGAGTGGAGTAGCTTTTTCCGGGATAGCCCTGGGGTGCTCATTGGTTGGGTTTTAATTTCTTCTCCAAACCTCTGGTATTACATATTTGTTAAAGCCATTGTGTCTTCACTGGGCTCCAGCTCAGTTTCTGGAGCTTTGTGAACTGTTCACAGTTTCTTGCTTTGTGAACCATTTAAACAGGTCTTCTATAAACAACAACAACAAATTACAAAAAAAAAAACAAAAAAAAAACCCAAACCTAAAAAATCCCTTTGAGTGGAAGGGGAAGGACATAGTAGAAAGGTCAGTGGGTCATCTATGAGAGGTAGCTGATGCGCATTTTTCGTATACAAGTGGGGTGCGACGCTAGCACAAGGATTGTGAGGCTTTATGGAATATTTGACTGGACACAAGATGACAGCTAAATTATCGCTCAGGTGTAAAAAGAAAAAAAAAAATTTTAAAAATCAAAGTGTAAATATAAGTGACATTTAACAAAGAACTTTTCCAAACAAGATACAACTGAATATATGGAGCTAAGAACTAAATTAAAAGAGAATTAGAAGTCTAAAAAGTTAGAGGCCCTCGTTCAGGTAAGCGTGTAAGCACGTGTTTGTTCCTACTCAGGCCAGTACGTGGGTCCTAACTTAGGCACTGAGCTGGATAGGAATGTTTCTGGGGGACCCTGAAGAGGGAAAATGCTGATGCTCTTCTTGTGTCAGAGCATTACTGTTTTTCTGAAATCATACACTGGTTGTGTTTAAACCTGTGTTTGATACTTTCTCGTTGGATTCTTAATGAAACTTTAATCTAGTTCTTATTTAACTTTCTCTTCCTTTTTTTTTTTTTTAACAGTAGCTTTAAAGAAACATCATGTAATTGTGTGCAGATTGATACTATGAACTGTGTATAAAAAGAACCTATGAAGCAGCTCTTACCTACCATGTAAACAAATAATTGGAAATCCTTCAATACTTATTTACTGAATAGTCCATAGTTCTAGGACGCACGTGGGTTATTCTGTAAATATGTAGTCATAGACTGCTTTATTTGATGGCCTATTTTAGCAGCTTCTCTGGAGTTGTAGTAGGCCCTCACATATATGTACTTTTAACTTTATAAGAGTGAATTTATGGACTCTACCATGATAACTTCATAGGAGACATCGTGATTCACTGTGTAGATATGCATTTGATATGATTTTGTTTTTTTCAGCAGCTTGATTGATGTTACAGATTTGTAATTAAAAAAAAAAATCAAAACTTATTTTGCAATAGCCAGTTTTCAAAATAATCACTCTCCAGTGCTTTGCAGAAATAATTGCCAAATCAAGCAGTTCAGGAACGGATTTTTCTGCAGAAATGCCTCAGAGCTCTGAGGCGCAGCAACAAGTGGGTGTCTAAAGGTAAAGGTAACTCAAATTCAGTATTTTTAATATGCTTGCCCTTGATGTATTGGTTTTAGGTAACTTTTACATTTGGTAGCACAAGAATAGTCTGTACTACAGCCGAAACATTGATGAGACCTCTAAGGTGTTGCAAGTAACTTCTAGCGGAGATAACTGAAACAGAGGAGACGCAGTGAGTTTAGAATGCAGATCTGAATGATGGCCTGTCCTAGTCATCTGCAGCTATGAAACTGCCACTTAACCTCTCAAAGTCTCGGGATTTTGTTGAAATACTGTTCTTTAAGAGAGGCAACAGTTAGTAAATTGTCATGCAAACCTCTTATATTGAGAATAATGCATCAAGAAAGTAATCTTGGAATAGTTACAGAACTGTGTATGAAAGCTGTAATCTTTTTTCCCTTTAAGTGCATGTAAAGGTGAGTGACTACACCTCCCGCTCGGTAGAGAGGGAGAGATTTGTTTGCTTTGTTTCATTGGTGTCTTAGCATAGTTCATCACAATTGTACAGACTTCTATAAATAAACTTGGTTTGTTGGTTTCATAAGGTTGATTGTTTATCCCTTGATCTGAGGTGCTGAGGGTTTCCTGTCTGGAATTTCTTTTTTTTTTTCAAAAACTGATGCTTCATTTATCAGTCTGGATTATTTTATTTACAATACTAATTCTGTAAATTAATGAAAAGCCCCCTCTCTTGCAAGAGCAGCTGTTGACTGCTGGGTCACTCGAACAACTGGAGTTGCTCCTTATCACTAGAATTAAATGGAGCCTCTTGGAAGTTCAGTTCACTTGCACCTCTGCTACATCTCACGGAAAACACAGACTTTGCTCCCCTTGTAGAAATCCAGACTACAGGTGCTACAGTATGTAGCTGAACTTAAGAGAAGTTACTGAATGAGATGAAGCAAGACTGTTCTCAGGGGATGCTTGGTGGGAGGATGAGACACAACAAGCGTAACTTTGAGCAGGAGAAGTTCTGCCAAGATGTAAGGAAAAAAAAAATCACCCTTAGAGTGGACTAGGTTGCCTGGAGACAACCTAGTTCTTGTTCTGCCTCTGTTTTGGAGGTTTTCAAGAGAAGGCTGGATTAAACTGTGAGTAACATCCTCCAACCTTGTAGCTTATCTAGCTTTGAGCAGGAGGGTGGACTGGAGACCTCTCTGAGCTCTCCTCTGACCTGAATTAGCCTATGATTCTGTACGTAATTTCATATTACTTTCCTCAGTTTTGTCTGGCATCCCTGCGTCTGCTTCTCCTTCCCCATCCCCCTTCCTACATGCAGGGCACAGAATTTATCTCACAGGCATGGTGGCTCACCACGAGCAGTGGGACATTTCCCAGCATCCTTTTGGAGACTCTCTGGGTGTGTATGTAGAGTTAATGGCAGGGCTATCTGTGAAACAAAATTGTCTCTAGGTTTGTCACGGAACAGGGTGAAAGACTCGGCCTGTTGCACTGTAGAGCGAAGAGAAAGGTTTGATTAGCAAAGTGTTCCTTTGATGCACTTCTATATTTGGAGTTTTCCACTTCCTTACAAGCTTTTCTTTACACGCATATGCTTTGAAGTTGCTCTGCAAGATCACAGATTTTCAAGTAATCTTTGGGATAAAGGGTCTTGAGGATTAATTGACAGTTTTTAACTGGCTTTGAAAGTATAGTCAGCTAAAGGGGAAAATATGGTCCCTCAAAGGAGAAGGAACAAACTAGCTGTGGGGAAGGTGCTTCACAGCTAGTTCATTCCTAGAAGAAGATGAGAACCAAAAATGAGATACCTGCACAAATGCTTCCCCAGTTACGTGGATGCCATCTCAAATTTGGGCTTTGGCGTCTTTGGTTTTTTCCTGTCTTGACTAGTAAATAGTTAAGCTTGTCCAGACCGCTTTGAATTTTGGGGTTCTTAATTGTGGGAAACAAGTGCTGTAAATTTGATGCTTAAACTACTGATACCTATGCAGTCTTACTTCCTTCAGCACAGTAACTTAGTCTTTTAGAGGGAGGTGCTTAAGTAGCCAAAAAAAAAAGAGTGATTTTTCTTTTTTTAGCTGGAATGGTTAAGTATTCGCTGGTTCTACCTTACCACCATCAACTGCTTGAGATTTTACCCCCTCCTCATGCTCAGTGGCTGAAGGAATATCATACGAGCAATTTCCTTAGTCTTTATACGATGTGGCATTATCTGGGTAAAAAAAAAAAAAAGAAAAGAAAACCTTTATTTTCTGCTTTATCAGATGAACTGCAGGGGTAGTAAACATGGAGAGGGTTGTGGTGGTAACATCTTTAACTTTTCTAGATGTTAAGGGCTCCTATGGCTTGACCGTGTCAGGCCATCACAAGTAGGCACTCCTGATATGCCAGCCTTTGGAGACTATTTTTTTCCTTTCTACTGAGCAGCAGCAATATCCAGCTAAGAGTATGAGCAGTTAAAGAAGGTATATGTTGCAATTGCCTGTGAGTAACAGAAGGAAGGGTGAGTATTGACTATGATGATGTGTCTGGCATTTTGTGTTAGGCCATGTGTAGAATACTGTGTCCGCTTTCTGGGTTCCCTAGTTCAAAGAAGATTTTAACCACATGGAACAAGTTTAGTGAAGGGTCACCAAGATGGTCAGGAGCTGGGGCTTCCTCAACTGGAAGAAGGTGATGATGTGACACTGTAATACTATATTACTGTTGCTAGTAACAGGGCATAAGCTTAGAACGGAGTCTACGAGGCTTTGGGACTGAGGCTTATCAGGCTTCTCCTTCTGGACTTATTGACCTGCCTGTAGCTTTCTTTTACTTAACTTTGCTATAACAATGATTTCTTTAACTGGCCAGGTGTTTGTGTTCTACTTGGTGCAACCATTGTTTTATATATGTGAGAGAAATAAGCACTTAATTTATGTAGAACAAGATCTTTATAACCAAAACAACAATGCAGAGAGAAATGCCAGCATAGTATGATAGCAGAGACCTTTGGAAGTAGAAACAAAGGATGTAGCATAGTGAAATATTTTGGGGCTTTTTTGTTGTTGTTTGGTTTGGTTGGGTGGGGTTTTTTTTGTTGTGTGCTTTTTGGGTTTTGGTTGGTTTTTTTTTTTTGAAAGGCAGAACCAGAACTGGACAAAACTCTGTTTAGGGAGTAACAGAATAAAGAAATAGTACGTAACTTATGTGAACAACACCAAATTTGAATGTAGGATGGAGCTGTAGACCAATGAATCACAGCATCACAGAATGGCAGGGTTGGAAGGGACCTCTGGAGATCATCTAGTCCAACCCCCTGCCAAAGCAGGGCCACCTAGAGCAGGTTGCACAGGAACATGTCCATGTGGGTTTTGAAAGCCTCCAGAGGAGAAGACTCCACAGCCTCTCTGGGCAGCCTGTTCCAGGGCTCTGTCACTCTGGAGACAAGTGATGAGAAAAGAGAAAGATGTAAAAAGATGTTAGCAAACATAGGAAGAACCCCAAGTGGATCCTAGAGGGAGGTGGAAGAAAGCAGCAGCGTATTCCTCCCAAGAAAGGACACCAGATGCTGACAGCTTCATGTCCTTTCCAGCAGACTGGAACAATTGACTTTGAGACCCAGAGGAGCAATAGAAGGGTGAAAATAACCCTGAGAAAAGGGTTAGAAATCGTATGTTACAATTTTAACCGTTACTGTGACTACTTCAGTATAGAAGTACTCTAACTGCATCATTCTTTCTTTTCCTGTAGTAATTAGATCTAGGCTAATAGTGATCCCTAAATTAGGTTAAGATTTCCATATTTAACAATAAATTCTTAGCTTTACTTATATATATGTTATGCGACCTTTTTCACCATAAACAGGATCTTTAGTGTAGCAGAAGAGAGAACTTCAGAAAGAGCTCCCAGCAGCCTGCCAGTAAGTGTGGAGAAGTTGCCAGGAAAGTAGTCTGCTTTTCACAGTTGTGTGTGGTGGGAGGATGAGAGACAAGGCCGTAATTTGAAGCTAGAGGCTCTGATTAAAGGTAATGGAACTCCTCTGTGAGGGCAGTTGATCCGTAGAAGCAGCTGCCCAAAGAGGTGGTGCAGCTTACCCTTGGGAGGTTTTGAACTGGGTAAAGCCCTGAGCAACGTGGCCTTGGCGCTAACCCTGCTGGGTGCAGGAGGCTCATCTTAGGGACCTCCTGAGGTCTCTTTCAATCTAAATTACACTATGACCCTATTTACAGTAAATTCTGAGTGAAATGAGTTTACTTTGCTGTAACTTGTCTGCTCCATTATCAAGCTGTCAAGACAACAGACAGGAGTTACTCAGGTTGCTAATACAGCACTTGGCTATTTGCAAATGAGGATTATAGGCCATTGAAATACACAAAGTTTCTTCATTTACATCTTTTAATTGAATGGAAAAATGTAAAGAGTCATTCTGCTACCATCGCCCACTGCTCTTGGGACAGCAACTCTCTTTCTTCTGAAGAACCTGAAATTTAACAAATGGCTTTTCCCAAATTCTCAGCATCCTGCATTCCAGTAGTCTGTGAGTGACACAGCACATTTTCTGTAGAGCAAATAATTAATTTGAGTGTCATTAGGTCGGGTAGAACATATTTGGGGTATAATGTATTCTTTATCATTAATTTTGCACTCGATCTTCAGTATTGAAACGTGAGAGGAATTCTTTGAAAGGGAAAAGGACTGTTTTCTCTTTAGAAGTGCTGGTGCTTAGTGTCAAAGAGTGTGCTGAACGCTTTAGAGACTCAATACCCTTATGCAGGATGAAGTAAGGCAGTGTAATTTCCTTTCTTAAAGAGTAATAGCTATGGAGGAGTTTTCTTTGTGGGTTTTTAAATTATTATTATTTTCTCTGTATCAAGCTTAAAAAAGTTGATTGATTTTCTTTATATTTTTGATCCTCATAATAGCTGATGTCATTCTAATCCCTGAAAGATAGCTGCAGACTCTCTGGTCTACTAAAAATACTTCTGTGCCATTCTGAGCTCCTGTCTTTCCACCCATTTGTAATCTTCTGACAACAGAAGACATACTGAGCCCTAGTGAGGGTGGGAAAGAGTGGCCATAATCTGGAAAATACCAAGACTCTGTGGTCATGAGGATGAATACCATGCAAACGTCAAAACAAAATATATGCTGCTTTCTGATAGCCTTCCACCTGTGCCAAACATGACACCTGGTTTGAGCGAACCATGTTGTTTTCACCTACGTTGTAGAAAACCGATATGCAGTAAGTAATTTTCTGAAATTATTTTGAAAGAATTTTAAATTTTTGAAATAGGTTAATTGGGAAATTGGCGCTCACCCATACAAACGCTTGCAAGCAACATCCCTGACTTAATGCAGACGCATAAATTATCATTTATGCACGTTTGTTTGGGATAGAAAATGTATAAAATTTTTGCTATGTGAGAGCTATGTTTTTGAGTACTGTTCTGGAGAAGTTACAGTAGGTCAGTGCAGAAACCCGTGAGCACAACAGAGGAGAAAGGGAAGAAAGCCACTGAGGGGGAAAAAAAAAAAACAACTTGCTTTAAGTCTCAGGTGAGTGTCCTAAATCTCGTGTTAATTCTCAAAAATACTACGTTTCCTCAGTCTTCCTGGGGCAGGCTTTTAGTTTGTTAGTAAACTTCTGTCACCTTGTTCTGCAGAAGATAAGAGGGTGAATAGGGCAATAAATTACATCAGAGGTGAAGAAGTTAGCAAGTTGTTAAAGCCCATTGTCATAAGATTCATAAATACAGCTTAGTGTGAAATAACGTACATGGAAGCAAGGAATATAGGTTATTTTCCAGCATAAGTTTAGATACAAACAGTGGCCAAAATGCATCAAGTCTTTGTGGTTGAGTGGGTTGCAGGAAGGGGCAGTTCTGACTGGAAGCTGGGAGTGGTTTGCCTTTGTCCACAGCAGGAACACCATCACTGTGCCTTGCTTCGCTGTGCCTGTTTCAGGAAATAAATGCAAAAGATCTTCAGTTCGAAGGGGGAAGGGGGAAATCTCAACAAGTGTAAAATGTGCCACTAAATCAAACAGATAAAATTCTAACTGAAAGGCACGGTGACTATGACTTTGTGCTTTATGAAAAGGCCATTCGCAAAGCATTTATTTACTCTCCTTTGTGACTATGGACAAGCGTGCAATTGCCAGATCCCCGTCTACGACACAGGGGTGTTTCCCTTGAGAGCAACCATGCCAACTGTGGCTACTTCATCCCTTCTCTGTAACTCTTCCTGGTGGCACGTCTGCCAACAGGTAACTCCCATTATTTTTCAAGGTGAAATTGCTGTGCAAAAGATCAGCTCCTAAAACCAGATGTGGAGCTCTCACTTTTTATGCCTTTTACTGGAAGCAGCAGTGGAGAAGTACAAGCTGATGTGAGGAAGCCGTCCAAACACCAGGGATTCAGCAGCCGATGTGGACATTTTCTGGGCTGGCGGTTCTAGTGCAGGCCCTGCTGCTTACCTATACCAGGTATTTCTCATCCGATTCAAGCAACAACTGACTTGATGGTATGCCAATTAGAACAAAATCGTTGCTTGTATCGCAGATAGCTTTAGAAGATTACTATGAAAAATGACATCTTCTTCCAAGAGTGGCCCTGATGCAGTGGTTTTTCTGGCTGCACTTCACACAAACACCAGCTCAACAGTTAGTTTAATATTGTAGACTTCCTTCATTTGGGAAAAAACTTGATCTATGTGACTAGAAAAGCAGATCCTATACAGCATAAACACTAAAAAGGAAAAAGACTATTTTTTTCATACTTTGGTCTTTAAGACTTACTAGTCGTGAAAAACTGAGAGTAGCTATTCTTTATGTAATAAAGCTCTCCCCTTGGAGGTTTTATAATGGATTACGGATGCAAACTGTTTTTCCACTGTCAAGGTAAACTTGAGCATTTGAATAAATGCTGCCTTCATCTGAAAAAGACTCGATTAATTTCAAATACAAAGCAGTAATTTTCAATTTTGAATCAGAATTTGCTGATTATTAATTGATTTTTTTTTTTTTTATTACCGTTGCAAACTTCCACTGTATTTTCCCAAAGATCAAAGACGGGAAGTTGAAGACAGCAAAGCACGATGGCAAAAACTGAAATTAAAAGTGAGCTGAGAACAATTCTGACATTTTGTATAATTTTATTTTAGATCCACTTCTAGTAAGAGTTCTGCAATGTAGCTTAGCAAGCCAAGTCTGGGAGTGGGAATCAACTATTATAACCGTGTGTGATATGTGGTCTTTAACAAAAACTTTCATCTTAAGCTAAAATCCCTTTTACTGCTTAGCACTGTAGAGGGTTTCAGTATTACAGCATTAATATTGGAGAATGCATTCCTGGGTTTCCTGTCACTCTTGCCTGTCTCGGGGCACGATCTGTTCACAGCAGCTAGTGCTCTTCCAGAGGAAGATAAGAGTACTGAAAAATTACATTTCTAAATTGTATCTCGAGACACTTTAAGGATAAATGGCCAGAAGCCTGAAAACATACAATTCCAAATATTATATAATGGTCTATTTAGCCTCTGTGGCAGGAGATGGGAAGGCTCCGTGGGAGACGGTGGGAATTGGCTAGAGTCCTCATGAAGACTATTTTCACTCGCAGGTGACTTGAATTGCAAAGGCACAGGGCAGGACTGTTCCCGTGGAGATTATTTTGTGTTATTTACTGAAAGCTGAGACTGAGCTCTTTGTAGCCTGCCACACACTGAAGATTTGAATGCTGGGCAGAGACTGGGTATTTCCTCTGGTCAGGCTCTCTTCAAGAAGTGATGCGTAATGGGATCTACTATAATCTACCATGAAGTAAGTAATCACTCATGACAAGTTTTTGATGCCTGGTTACTAACCATAAGTTATGACTATAAAATTAGAGAGCATTTAAATTCTGAAGGCTGCTTACTGCCCCTTTGTTTTTCTGTGTTCCTGCTCATTAACTTCCACCTTAAATAAATTCTTAATTTTATTGCACCTTGTGTAGTTACACAGTACATTAGTTCCCTTTGCTGCAGTTCCTTTTCAAAGGGAAGAGTGATGTTAACTTAACCTTGGAGGTAGAAACCAAGACCTGTTCATTCATATAAGATGTTTAAGGTATCCCATTAGTTGGGCTGTCTTCACACATATTAAGTCTCAACTAACACCGTTCTTCAAAGTACCTGGGTATTTTTGGCCTGACTTCGGGATGGTAGCAGATTGCTGCAGCAGAGCAGATGATTTTTCAAATGTTAAAATAGGGGTGGACCGAAGTGGGAGTTTGTCAGGAATGTACCTAGATACCAAATGTGACCAGAACGTCAGCTTGTAAAGACGAGGCTAGCTGAGGGACTGAGTGGGTTGCCAGAAGACAGAGTGAGTGATCCATGTTGTGTGAAAGCATTTCTAACTCTTTGGCTGAGTATGGGCTTTCTCAAACACCAAAGTGTGGGATCTAAGCCCTACTGCTCTGCTGCACCTGAGCTCTGTGCTTTGGCAAGGTGACAACTGCAGAAACCAGGAAGGAGGCACAGCAGTGTTGTTCCTTGGACAACCTTTCCAACTGTACCTTCATCCTGCATCCTGCCCCTTGCGCAATGTGGGAGTGTGGGGCTCCAAGAAAGCAAGGCCTGGGGTGAGATAATCTAGTGATACTGGGGCTGTGGTGCCTGGAGAGCAAGGAGCCTGAAAGGAAGCATTTTGAAGACTGACCTATACAAAACTGGGAACTTTTCTTCTGAAGTAGGACCTGGCTTCACCTGCTCCCCTGGTAGTCCCTTGACTTGTTTTCCCCGTCCCCTGAACTCAGGAGAGCAAGGAGGCAATGTTGCTACTGAGCATGCTGAACAACTCCCACAGCTCAGCGCTGGCTCATAAGCACCTTTCTCCAAATGCCTTCACCAGCTTTTTGGCATGAGTTTGTAATAACACAGCTCTGCTTTATTAGGTTCTGGAAAAAAAATTGCCTGGAATTCACTGTTGCCTTTGGTTTCTTTATAAAACAATATACGTATGTATATTTCTACTCCTAACTGATGACTGTGGCTGAAAATTAATCCTGGGAAAAGACCAACATGGTATTGTAGAAAGTCATTTGGTATTAAAAAGAACCAATTTGTCAAGTTCAGGGAGGCAAAGCACCGTTCAGCCATGGCAGGGAGCTATGGTAACCATTCTCTTGGGCAAGTACATTCAAGAACATCACCCTGAGGAGCACCCAGGGGTCTTTTTTAATGTCTTAAAAAGAAGTAATAAATGCCTACAGCGTACACATTCTCCAGGAAATTAACCACATCAGAAATGTAGGTTCTTCAATAATGCATTTCATGTAAAATTGATGAAAATATCTTACCTGGTATTTGTCTCTGTAATCAGAAGATGATCTGAAGGCTCAGCATTTGGTAAATTTAGTGACTCTGTTCCAGAAGTCCTGTGGCTGAAATGAAACTGCTCCAAAAAAATCTGAGACAAAGCTACTAAGTCTATTAGAGTAGCTGTTAGTAAGGAGAAACAGACACACAAAACCAAAATCCAGGGAGCAGTTTTTTGAAAGTGCGCTGAGCCACGTGATTTGACCGATCTGTTAATGGATTAGTACTCAGGCTATTGTTTGAATACTAGTGCTTTTTTAACTCTAACACTGAGCGAGGGTAGCAAAAGGTGAGTTTCTTGAGGGGTTTCGCTTTGTGTGGGAGGACCAAGACTGCAGTCTTTGGATGCAGATGAAATTGGTTTGCTTGCTTGGTTGTGGAAGGAGTTACAGGCTCGCTTGCTGAACAGGTTGAGATGGTGCTCCAGCTTACACCAGCTAAAATGGTTATGTGTTCCTTTTGTCTCCTATGTCTTGATCCCAGATGTTACCTTCAGACAAAGCTAAGACAAAATGTAATTTAATCAAGTAAGTACTTCTTGCATTATCAAGAAAAAAAGAGGAGCACTTCTTTGTAATGGTAGAAAGCTTAACGCAAAATTCCTTGTTTTAGGCAATAGCAGACCACAAGGCTACGGAGCTAACTTGCATCAGATGCGAACACCACATTCCGTTTCCACAAATTAAACACAGACCCCCTGAAGCTGGTAACCAGGCTGGAGGGTTTTGCAGAAGAGTCTCTTTTTGGTCTTTAAATTGATAAGGGATTCATTTAAAATGGCAGAAAGCTTGTGAGGATCTCTCTGAAAAAGTGAAGATTTCCTGAGTGGGTCAGACATAGGGCTACAATAAGCTTTATTTTATTACTTACTTGACCAGGCTGTAAGAGATTGATTTATGTTCCTAGCAGGGAACTGAAAAGAACCACCTATGTTCCTAGAGACTAAAAGTTTCCTAGTAAAACTGTGTGGTGAAGGAGAAATATAATAGGTTTTCTAACAGCTTCCCAACAGGAGGGACTTCTAAATCCTGCAAATCTGTTAAGTGGAGGGATAAAGATGCCGGGTGGGGAAGGGCTCCCATAAGAAGGCAGTTAGGCAGTTAGAAGTTTTGCCGGGGAATACTCCATAGCTTCTTTAGAGGGAGAAGCAGTATTCCTCTTCTAGGTGGGGAAGGGCTGCTGTCAGAGCTGCCCTCCTGAGTCTAATCAAATATCCCTTTGGGCCGTTATCCTGTCTTGGACAACAGCCGGTGTGGGATGATTAGGACAACAGTGTAAGAAATAGCACACAAAGAAAGCGTTCTTTCACCTTGCCATCTTCTCCCAGCTTCTCAACACCCTTAGCTCAGGGACATCCTGAGACAGAGATTATTTCAAAACTGTTATTCTTCCTAGCCACAAGCAGACCTTGGAAGCAAGAAAGGAGCAAAGTGGCAGAAACCAGTACGTTGTTCACAAGCAATAGAAGCCAAGAGACATGGAAAAGAGCAGTCTCTGAGAGTCACTAGGAAGACTCAGCTGGAGGAGGAGCAAGAGTCAAGGAGAAACTATGATGATCTTCATCGCATCCAAAATTTGCAGAGGAATTGTGTAGTGTGGGTATGAATATAGTATTCAAACTAGCTGAAGCTAAAGTAGCTTGTTGCTAAAGGTCTTGCCTTTTTTTTTTTTTTCTTTTGTCTTTTTCCCAGTAATGAATCGGTGAGGAGGAACTAAGAGAAAAAGCAGTACTGGGGGAAACAGATGTTCAAGTACTTTTCAGTTTGGGTAGTGCAGGTACGTTTGTGGTGAGTGGATGTCAGTGATATTTCTCAAAACCTCCGCTGCTTATCTGGAACGAGAGCAAACGGCAACATAAGCAGTGTAGGAGCAGAACACCTGCCCAACCATCACTCCTCTAGGCTGGAAGCTGCTGGGTTGTGCTCCTTGCTAAGGTGTGAGCAGAACCCGTTCAGGGTTTTTGCTGATAATGCGACAATGAGCATCATTCCTCTGGTGGATAGGTGAGCTCACCATCTCCTCTGCTGCCAGGGCTCTGCTGGCTGAGCTGTGCTGTCCTGAGGAAAGATTGTGGAGAAGCTGTTACAGAGCCCGTTAGATGCTCTCTCTGTGACCTTGCCATCTTTCTTAATTTAGCTACAAGATAACTCTGCTGGGGACTTGTCCTAAAATCTTATTTCTTGCATTTGAGTTGACAGCATATGATCCACTTTCTCTCTCTTTTGATCCATTTCCTGTCATATACTTTTCTAATTACATCAAACATTGGCTGTATGCCTTCGTTTTCAAGGCTCTCTGCTGTTCATCCCCACCCTACCAATTATCTTGCATCATTAATGAGGTGCCAACTCCTGCCTTTAATCTCTATGGCTGACATTTTTTGTCTTTCAGACAAGCTCCTTCATGCTTTCTACCATGCCGCTCATCAGGTTTTGGAGAT